>CP136063.1:175462719-175580246 GCA_032622095.1 Siphonodentalium dalli | reverse complement strand
TTTTTAATTAAAAACGAAAATATTGTTCTGGCCATTTCAGGAACAAACAATCAAATGCGTGTAAAAAAAAATTGTCACTTTTTTAAAATAAAAAAAACCAAAAATAATAAAAAAAAACATTTTTCTGGCCATTTCAGGACCAAACGATATCAAATGAGTGAAATTATTTTTTAGTCGTACATGGGGGGGGGGGGGGGGGGGGGGGGGGAAGATATCCAGGGTGGGGGGAAATATCCAGGGGGGAGATATCCTGTTACACCGGCAGACGTGTTCTGGCAGCTTTAAAGTTTTTTTGCCTATAGTCACAGGGTCTAGACATTGCCCACATAGTACTTAGAGCGACTTTGATCCTCTAGTTTTTGAATTATTTGAGAACGCATTGCACAAAGGCACCTGAGGACACAAATACAAAACTCTTTACACAACTCAATGAATTTTGATAACCAAACAGAACAATCATGCTGCTAGTATACTTAGTTAATTAACACATATAGGCACGGCCCATTAGGGTTGAAACGATTAATCGACTAGTCGTAGACGACGCTGAAATGTCAGAACGTCGACTCTGAATTTTGTCGTCGACTAGTCGGAATATAGTGTATTAGTTTCATGTATAACGTTTTAAAGATCGATTCCGGCATAAACGGTGTTAACTGCGCGTAAGTTATGGTAAGTATAACGTTTGGTGGCACCCGGAATTGACAGTGTTACTAGTATAGACACACACGGACCGGTGACCCGACTATTAATTGGACGAATGAAATTGACAACACAATGTCTCACTCGTCGTTTGAGGTCAAGGACATGATGGCAATGATTGACGCGGCTTTGTAGTTTGTCCGAGACCGCTTTGATACAGACACTGTGTATATTTCCATTGATCTCCCACCGTCGGATTATGATGCGACACTGGGTGAAGGTCGCTTAAGGTGACGTCATTGGTGCTACCGTATATAAATGATACTGACATTAAGAACTGGCTATCGTATTCTACAACGTAGCCTATACTATAGGGCGTATTTAGTCGGAACATTAACATTTTATAGTGACACCGCTCGGCACCGGTTTATTGGTGATCACGTGACTAAACGAAATAATCTCGAACGCTGATATTAAATTTAAAACCTGTATAAATGATCGTGTATCTAATCATTATCCACCACATGTCTAATATATAATTACATTCAGTGTGTTGGATAAATATCAAGATGTTTACAGTATTATTTCCCAAATAAATTGGTGTGTATGCAGGGAAATGCGCAACGCAATAGAACGCTATTGAATCAGTCATCAGTGTACGCCATGTACAATGAATTTTCCGTACAATGTTATGTTTGAAAGTTTTGATATCGGGTACCGACTAGTCGACGCAACGCGACTTTTGGGCCTCGACTAGTCGACTCTGAAATTCACTAATCGTTTCAACACTACGGCCCATGCTTTTGTGTCACCGCCAACCGAGAACATGCACGGCGGCTGCGATGTTTCAAGATCTCGGTATACCCATATTAAATAACCAGACATATACTAGCACAGGAGTTTGTCAGAATGATAATAAATAATAATAATTAAATATATACAAATAATAATAAATAGTAATAATAATAAATAGTAATAAAAGTATAGGAATGAATCAAGGGGATTAGTGATTTGACCTACAAATGTTTATTTATAAACTTTTTGCGTCGAAAATAGGAAAGCCAAAACGTTATCGATTGTAGCGATCTTCAGACAGATTGCTATTATGACTATTGTACATCAATATGACCGCATGTGGCTGAAATTTAACTTCGCATTGACTACATCACTTATTTTCTCTTTATATCACCGCAACGGCAAGTTTCATTTTTGAAGCGTTGGCTGCCGTCTGTGACACGCTGCTGGGTACGGTGTCCAGAAAAACTTGATCAACTCTTGGGCGAAGTTGTTTGCAGCAGTGGTCCGAATATTTTGACCTAAATCTTTGTGATATGTTAGTGACACTGTTGCTCGTTTTCTCATCCCGATATAACAGTGTTTTGTTACAAAGTAATTTAGTTCCGAACGACTCGTATTATTAATTCTTAAATCACGAAGATAATTGTGTACCATCCGCCAATAACACACAAGAAAAGAAGATGCATGCATCATATCTCCCATGAACTATTTTACAAGATTTAACGAAAGCGTTATACATTGTTTTATATGTAATACGTTCCATGATTGCTGAGATTTTGTCAGTATGATTTCCCCTGCCCGATTTTTCTGAAGTTAGTTTCCAGAAACTTCATTTTACTTAGAAATGGGGGCATTTGTTCATCTAATTTAACACATACGTCAATGGTTTTAATATACATGAATAAAATAATATTGTCTGTACCATTAAACTTCTATAGAAGGGTACACAAAAATTCACAATAAAGGCAATTAATGACTGTCGATTATATTAATGGTCGATTAGTCGATTATGACAGTAATTTAGTTCCGAACGACTCGTATTATTAATTCTTAAATCACGAAGATAATTGTGTACCATCCGCCAATAACACACAAGAAAAGAAGATGCATGCATCATATCTCCCATGAACTATTTTACAAGATTTAACGAAAGCGTTATACATTGTTTTATATGTAATACGTTCCATGATTGCTGAGATTTTGTCAGTATGATTTCCCCTGCCCGATTTTTCTGAAGTTAGTTTCCAGAAACTTCATTTTACTTAGAAATGGGGGCATTTGTTCATCTAATTTAACACATACGTCAATGGTTTTAATATACATGAATAAAATAATATTGTCTGTACCATTAAACTTCTATAGAAGGGTACACAAAACAAAATAAACGTCATTGCACTTAAATATCTGATTTGAACATAGGAAGTAGGTGTATGATTATTGCAACAGACATATCAAAAACAGTCGATTACTGGTTTTTATTTGTCAGTTGTCACAGACGGAAAAAGTTGTGTATTGAATTATATGCTCACAAATATGTGTGTTTAAGTCATATTTTTTTCATAATGAAATATATGCGATAAGGCCTAAAAATAAAATACCTTTGTTTCCCCTAACGGAGTTGAAAAATATAGGTGCGGGCGGGCGGGAATTTTTTTTTTTTTTTTTTTTAAATCTCCCAAAAGTTCTCACTTTCCCATGTATATATACATGTCAGGTGTGATTTGAATGCTGGGAGAATCATATTATGATATTGGAAGGAGATCAGTAAGACACAACTTCACAAGGCATAAAATAGAATAGCATAGTATTTATTTGTATTTAAAATCACTAAGTACAATAAAAAGTAAATATTCAATACCAATTCAATCACAAATATCCTATACCAACATATGCTACCATTTTCACTTTAAAAGTGTTTAAAATATCGCCAACAAAACACTCCTTTTCAACTTTAAACGTTTCCTTTGAATCCATGTCCAAACTACATTTAACGACAATGTTGTCCGCAAAACCTGTATGGTGTTCTTGAAACACATGTAAAAACTTCTTAGCATGTGAAACTACGGTAAATTTGTTTACCACGTCCATGAGAGAACATTTTAGAAACTTTAGCCCTAACACACTGCTGCTAACCATGGTTTGTGACGTACGGAAGCGTAGAGGCGCCAGATGAATTATATTGGTATCTTGCTGCAGAAAGTTAACTATCTTGCTGCAGCAGGTTACAATCTTGCTGCAGCAAGTTAGCTATCTTGCTGCAGCAGGTTAGTTATCTTGCTGCAGAAACTTAGCTATCCTGCTGCAGCAAGTTACTATCTTGCTGCAGCAAGTTAATTATCTTGCTGCAGCAAGTTAGCTATCCTGCTGCAGCAAGTTACTATCTTGCTGCAGCAGGTTAGTTATCTTGCTGCAGCAAGTTAGCTATCCTGCTGCAGCAAGTTAGCTATCCCTACATACCTAGGGGCGCCTGCGGCGCATAAGATACTATGGGAGGCGGGATGGGGTGGTGAGTGGGTACTACATACCTAGGGGTGCCTGCGGCGCATAAGATACTATGGGAGGTGGGATGGGGTGGGTACTACATACCTAGGGGCGCCTGCGGCGCATAAGATACTATGGGAGGCTGGATGGGGTGGTCAATGGGTACTACATACCTAGGGGCGCCTGCGGCACATAAGTTACTATAGGTGGTGGGATGGGGTGGTGGGCTGGTACTACATACCTAAGGGCGCCTAAGATATCATGGGAGGCGGGATGGGGTGGTGAGTGGGTACTACATACCTATGGGTGCCTCCCATAGTATCTTATGCACCGCAGGCTCCCCTAGGTATGTAGTACCCACCCACCACCCCATCCCGCCACCCATAGTATCTTATGCGCCGCAGGCGCCCTAGGTATGTAGTACCCACCCACCACCCCATCCCGCCTCCCATGGTATCTTATGCGACGCAGGCGCCCTTATATGTATGTAGGGATAGCTAACGTGCTGCAGTTAGTGGTGGTGAGTGGGTACTACATACCTAGGGGTGCCTCCCATAGTATCTTATGCACCACAGGCGCCCCTAGGTATGTAGTACCCACCCACCACCCCATCCCGCAACCCATAGTATCTTATGCGCCGCTAGGTATGTAGTACACACCCACCACCCCATCCCGCATCCCATAGTATCTTATGCACCGCATGCGCCCCTATAGGTATGTAGGGATAGATAACTTGCTGCAGCAAGATAGCTAACTTGCTGCAGCAGGATAGCTAACTTGCTGCAGCAAGATAACTAACCTGCTGCAGCAAGATAGCTAACTTGCTGCAGCAAGATAACTAACCTGCTGCAGCAGGATAGCTAACTTGCTGCAGCAGGATAGCTAACTTGCTGCAGCAAGATAGTAACTTGCTGCAGCAGGATAGCTAACCTGCTGCAGCAAGATAGTTAACTTGCTGCAGCAAGATGCCAGTATAATTCATCTGGCGTCTCTACGCTTCCGTAGTGACGCCATGACATAGGTGAATATTCCTGTTTTGATGGAAGATTTTAGTGATGAGCCGATTGTCAAATAGAGCCTTGCGCCGATTGCCGATTATTTGAGATCACAATCGGCCGATTCAGGTGCCGATTCAGATTATTGTAATAATTATACCAGAATATGTTATATGTGTTATATAATACTTAGAATTAGAAGCAAACAACAACCGTAGTAATATGCCAGTACACAGTATACATTTGGGTAAGTATATAGGTAGGTATGGGCGGACTTGCGATAGAATACAGGCACATGTCCAGTATGATGTCCTGCAGAGGCTGTAGTATGGGGCCTCGGTGTATTTATTGTAATGTATTGTATCGACGATGCAATGGGTGGTGGGATGGGGTGGTGGGCTTACCCATGTATTCTAGGCTATTCCACAACAAATATAGTTTGAAAGTTTGATGTAGTCACGTGCATGACGACATATCCACGGCCCGTTTTTGATCACAATTCATCAAACGGCATTTTTCTTTGATCCCAATTCAAAGACATCACATCAAAGGAAATGACCCGACAGAACTATGTGCAAGTTACACCATGTTCATGTCAATTTCGCAGACACGATTTGATTGTCGATTTCGGCATGGTCATCAAAATAATCATTGGTGGTGACCAGGTGACCTATACGTGACGTCACACGAGGCTGACTGGATGGAATGACATTGTCTTCGGCTATTTAAAGTTAATCATTAATGGAAAGTTGTGTTGGGTGAAAGACTTTGAAAATATTAATTAGATAGTAAAATTAATAAATAAATTTCTTTAATTCTTTTTAATATCTGACTATTAATGCTTGTACAGTTTTTATTCATGCGTCCTGACAACTGATACACATGTTATAATATGCTCAATTTAATTGAACAAACAGTGAAGTCAGCTGCACAATTAAATGTCACGTGACATGCACTTTCGGTTTCTACAGTGTATACCTGTTTTACGCTGTGTGTACTATATAGATAGATTTGTTGTGCTGCGTATGCATACATTTTGATTTTTTATAGTCTGACACACATAAATCAAAATGTCTACACGTTGACGAACAATAAAGTTACGTATCGGCGTACATGAGTCCCATGATATGTAATGTGTGTACATCATCATATACTTTATGATTACGCGCTATCACGGCGTCATCATCGCACCCAAAGTGTCGCGTTCTTCCCGGCGATCCCCACTGTAATATATTGTTCAAACATAGACCCAGGTACGGCCGGTGTATTGAAGAGGAGATGGCTGTATATCAAGTTTGTGTTTGGTAAATCACTTTCCCCATGTTTAATGGTCATTTATTCAACAAAACATCGTCATATTTAAAACAGTTTATTGTCTCGGCTCATCACCAGAAGATTTAAACGAAAACGATGTATTTTTTATTTTCCGTGGGCGCCACCATTTTACGAAATGCGTCCGGATGTCGAGTCATTAGAAACGGAGCCTATTATAAAGCGACGAACTGAGACAAACAGCGTCGGCAGCTATTTTATTTTATTTTCGAAAAAAAATAAAAATAAATATTTTTTGGTGCGGGAGGTTTTAATAGATGCGGGCGGGTTAGGGGAAACAAAGTTATTTTTTTTTTAGGCCTAACACAGAAGTAAACAATTTAAAGCGGAAATTACATATTGCAATAGCTACATCGTTAATAACATTAACATGCCCTGTAAATATTCTGACAACATGATGCAAACGGCAGAGATTCCTCGGCCCTTTTATTATCTGTGTACAATTTTGCCCGACACCGCCAACTAATTACGACGGATGTACATGGTGGCGTGTCAAATAAATCATCGGACGGTTCGAAAATGAAACCTGGCGTTGCGGTGATATAAAGAGAACATAAGCCTTCATAAGGTGATATTGCCAATGCCATGCTAAATGTAAATCACAGCAGTCACGTTGATGTATAACAGTCATAATAGCAATGAATATGGAGATCGAACGCCACGAGCGTAACATTTTTTCAGGTTTATAATTTTCGCGATACTAAAAATAAAAAAATATGACGTAAATCACTAATCCCCTAGTTGCTACCCTATTCTTTATATATTACTTATAAATTTATAATTATAATATATCTATTAGTATTATATTTTTTATTTACTATCATCTTGTCAAACCCCTGTGATACTACTACTAGTATGTCATTTAAAAGGTCAGTATGGTATAATATTCACTTAAGATTGATATATACACTATAATTGAACATTATTATGACGTAATTAATAATTTTAGACTTGCTCTCGGTAAATAGTATCACCCGGAAACGACTGTACAAAAAAAGTGTTATTTTGAACAAAATAAACATTCATTGACATTGGGCTTGGACAAAACTTCAAAAGGGCTGATGTTATACTAACCACTAGTTCGTATTTGGATACAACACAACACACATATTGTCTTACTTTATAATCAGAGAGCTTATGAATTATTTTATACCAGTATTATTATTATAACATAATAAAGTCTACAAAAACATGAGTTTCAAAACACGCGCCAACCATCCATATGCCAAAAGTGTTTGTGTCGTATATGTAACTAATTCATCTTAAGACATTTTTATCAAGTTTTCTGTAACTATTTGCTTTTATCTAATCCGAAATACCAAATATATGGAGACATATTAACGAAATAAAAAAGATAGTATTATTTTACGACATATATATCCTCGTTTATAGTCGAAAACGAGCACCTGTTGAAATATAAGCCAATTGACTACAACTTCCGGTTTATTGCCAAATAAACAAACCAGAAACTGAAATTTAAGAGAAAAGTACGATATATAACTATTTTACTTGCTATTTGATGTGGCATGATATATCATCACGTCACAGGGACTACGGCATACACTTATACCCGCTGCATACTGTATGTCGTTGCTTATTAAGGAGGATTATACCGAATATTACCACTTCACAAATCCGTCATGTCGCCATTGTGTAATTTGTGCAGGTCTGGCAAATGTGAAAATACCGCTGAATTCATCTATATATTTTACTCTCAAACCGCTATTTTTCGATAATAAACTAGAAGCCACTCATTTGCGCAAAGAAATTACGTTGCCATATTTTCCATTCACTTTCAACCAGATCAAAATCGTCACTTGATTTGTGGCATAGTGTTGCCTTTGGACAAATTTTGTTGACACAGCCTCACACTCACATGCACAGGCAAAATTTTCTGAATTTGTGTGAAAAGTTATATAGCTGTATTTTCACATTTGCCAGACCTGCTGACAGTACATCTGACAGATTTGTGAAGTGGATTAATTTTCAGGTCTGGGAAATGTGAACAGCTACAATAGCCGATATCAGCTACCCTTGCTGAATTCAGCTATATATTATACTCTCCACCCAGCTAGTTTTATGCATTGCGGCAAAAATGCTAAAAATCGCATCGAAATTAGGTTACAGATTGTACTATCTGTTTTCTCCGAGAACGATTGGGGAATCATTACTTTCGCAAAGTGCTGCCACACTTCAGAAAAAAGGATAAAACTTTCATTCATATTAAATAGGTATTGACCTATCCAGTTCATTCCAGGCCATGCACTCTCTTTGTCAATAGGTATTCGTTAAAAGTGACTTTATTTGAAGTTTTCTTTTAATAGGAAACAGGAGCGTACCATACTAATAATTTCCTATCCTGCCATTTTCGGAATCTGCAAGGAAGTGAATTTGATTGGCTGTTAATAATGTGCACGGAGGTTACATATCGAGTAAGAGAGTAATCGTTCGATACCGTTAGATAATGATACCGTTAGATAACTTTAGGAATGTTGACGATTCGATCACTCCAATGCTGGTAACCGTTAGTGGTATGTAATTTAAAATGCTTGAGATAGGTCAATAAATTTACATCCCACTTCCGGTTTTACGTCCGACAATGTTGACTCGATTTGAGTTTTGCAGAAATTTTGCTCCAAGATCGACGTTTAATGGCTCAGTTTAAAACAAAATAGTTCCATCACTTACGATGTACATGTACCGTACACGATAGTAAGTTATTTGAGGGTAATATCTACTTGGTTTTGAGAGAAGCGGCAGCACTTTGTCAGAGTAATAATGCCAGATTATCTCGTTTTGGACACCTACGATGACACCTGTAACCTAATTTTGATGCGATTTTGAGCATTTTTGCCACAATGCATAAAACTAGCTGGGTGGAGAGTATAATATATAGCTGAATTCAGCAAGGGTAGCTGATATCGGCTATTGTAGCTGTTTTTTCACATTTCCCAGACCTGATCTTCGGTAAAATCCAAGGTTTATAGCTGAATACAGCTATTCACCTATTCAATAGCGACTGGAACTTCATGACATTGCGGATAGTTCCCTATTCTGCTCTATAGTAATTTCCACCTTGAATTTATTTTTTATATTTCAATAAATACTCAATGTCATGAAAAATTATTTCGTGATTTATAAAATTCATAAGATACTGTTAAAAAATTATCTAAATTACGTTTGGCATAACAGAGTTCAGCAGATTGAAAACCGGATACAGCCTCCAGTTTCTGCATCTATGGGTGCCGCCATCTTGCTTCTCGCAACCTCTCGTTTCGAGTTAGGTCATATAGCCTTATATGGCTCATAAGTGACCTAAAATGTAGAATTATGGGTAGAAACTTTGGGACGTGTTCCTGTGATGTTAATAATTAACTTCAATTGTCCAAAGAAATTCGCCCGATGTAATTGTAAACACATGCTATACAAGTTTTGTTATGAAAATTACGAACTTTTGAGTTCACTTAAACACAGAATAAATTCACATTACCACTGCAAAGTGATTTTTTCACACAAATAAAGCCCAGAATGTACTATTTTTAGACTTGTTTGTCGATAAGTCGCATCAATACTTGCTTTTTAGCTCACCCGAGACGAAGTATCCGGTGGAGCTACATGTATAGCCATCACTCCTCGTCCATCTGTCCGTCCGTCTGTCCGTCCATCAAGAATTGTCTTCTTCTCCAGAACTATTAGACCGAATGGGTTCATATTTGATGTGGATGTTCCCTAGGTGACTCACATTCAGATTTGTTCAAATGAGGTCACCAGTTCAATTAGTTGCGAAACCAGGGCCATAACTATATTCCTCCATGGTAATTCTTATAACGACTTCTTGTCTATAACCATTGGGCCGATTTAGCTTATATTTGGTATGGAGGGTCCTTGAATTATTTGGTATGGAGGGTCCTTGAATGACCGGGGTTCAGATTTGTTCCAATGGGGCCACTGGGTCAAATAGGGGTGGAGCCAGAGACATAACTCCAACAACAACAAAATCAACACAAAAAATTCAGATTGAACTTCTTGATCAATTTAACATACAAAAAGAAATATATTTTTTTTTAAACATGTTAAAAAATTAGAAAGTCTAACACCATTGTAACATCCACAGAGTTATGAAAATCTTAAATGAAATTAATCATGGAAACTTTCCCTTTCCATCACCCTCCCCCCACATGACCCAGACCACCACCCTGCCCCAAGCAACAGCACCCCACCCCATCGCATCTCCTAACTCGCCTCTCCCACCAGCAGATTCAGTCAATAGTATTAGCTACAGACAGAGACAGTTAATTTAATAATACACAGTCATCAATTAAGATGTTATCAGGCTGACAGGTGTAAACAGCTGCTTAGCTAGCACTCATGCCAGTGTGTCATTAAAATCAAATCAAAACTATTGTTACAAACCTGAATTTAGTGTGTCTGACATATGCAAAATGAGGTACCCAGAGGGTGAATTTAGTTATGCTACCCTGCACAGCAGGCTAGTATCACGAAATACACTACCCATGGACCTCATTCTGCTTAGGCCTCATCTTCTGGGAAGTATATAAGGTCTTAAATTGACAATTTACTTACTTTTTCCCTTCTGTTCAGTTTCTATATCCCCTAATTTTGCAGAAGATAAAATGCATAATTGAGGTGCCCAATGGGTGCACATCACCAACTTTAACTGGAGAACTTCAATCTGATGGCAGATGCTATGCTATGTCTCCCATAGCAGTTGAGGCCTAAACAGAATGAGGTCCCCATAGCATGAATTTGGTGATACTAGCCTGCCTTGCAGGATTGCGTCACTAAATTCACCATTTGGGGACCTCATTCTGCAAATGTCAGACACTATATTCTGGAATTTCTGGCTTGGCTGTTCAAATATTATTTTCTTAACCACCAGTATCCAGTTGAACTCAATATACCCTGATTTTGCAAAGAAAACTTGGAGGGTGTATTGGATGAATTTGTCTGTCTCTCTGTCAGAGAGTTCTCCCATCCATCAGATGTCTTTCCACCGTCCGTCAATTGTTTTCTACTCCAGATACATATTAAAGATCAAATAGGTTTATATATATTGGTGTGGATGTCCCCTAGGTGACTCACATTCAGATTTGTTCAATGAGTTCATCAGGTCAAATAGGTGAAAAGCCAGGGCCATAACTCTTTCCTTCCATAGTAATTCTTAAAACAATTTCTTCTCAAGAACCATCGGGCCTATTTAGCTTATGTTTGGTATGGAGGGTCCTTCGGTGACTGGGGTTCAGATTTGGGGTCATTTTAGGAAAATCAGTTCAGTTCAACTCTTAAAATCTACCATCTGAAATTACTAGATGAATGGATCTCATAGATGGGGATTCACGTTTGTTCAAATAGGGCGGAGATAAGAGATTTAACTCTCATCCAGCCACCCTACCTGTATCTATGCTGTTTAGCTCACCTGAGACGAAGTCTCCGGTGGAGCTATAGTCATCACTCCTCGTCCGTCCATCTGTCGTGCCGTCCATCCGTCCGTCAACAATTCTTTGAACATCTTCTTCTGAAGTTCCATTGGACCGAATTGGTTCATATTTGGTGTGGATGTTCCCTAGGTGACTCTCATTCAGATTTGTTCAAATGAGGTCACTGGGTCAAATAGTTGCGAAACCAGGGCCATAACTCTATTCCTCCATAGTAATTCTTACAACAACTTCTTGTCCATAACCATTGTGCCGATTTAGCTAATATTTGGTATGGAGGGTCCTTGGGTGACTGGTGTTCAGATTTGTTTAAATGAGGTCACCCGGTCAATTCGTTGAGAAACCAGGGCCATAACTCATAGTAATTCTTACAATGACTTTTTCTAAAAAAATATTGGGCCGATTTAGCTTATATTTGGTACTGAGGGACCCTGGGTGACTTGGAATCAGATTTGTTCAAATTGGGTCACTGTGTCAAATAGGGGCAGAGCCAGGGACATAACTCTAAAAACAAAAAAATTACATTTTTGCATTTTAATCATATTTGGTGTGGATGTTCCCTAGGTGACTGTCATTCAGATTTGTTCAAATGAGGTCAGTGTGTCAAATAGTTGCGAAACCAGGGCCATAACAATATTCCTCCTTGGTAATTCTTATAACGACTTCTTGTCTGGAACCATTATGCCGGTTTAGTTTATATTTGGTATGGGGGGTCATTGAATGACTGGGGTTCAGATTTGTTCAAATGGGGTCACTGGGTCAAATAGGGGTGGAGCCAGGGCCATAATTCCGAAAAAAATAATAAAAAATTCAGGAACTCCTTGATCAATTTAACATACAAAAAAATATCACCCTCCCCCACATGACCCAGAACCCCACCCTGCCCCCAACCAACAGCATTCCACCCTATGTCATCTCCTAACTCACAGGATCTCTCCCACCAGCAGATTAAGTCAATTGTATTAGCTACAGAGAGAGAGTTAATATAAATACACACACAGTCATCAATTGAGATGTTTATCAGGCAGACAGGTGTGAACTAATGCTTAGCTAGCACTCATGCCAGTGTTTGTTATTAAAATAAAATCAAAACAAATTATTGCTCTCTAACCTGAATTTAGTGTGTCTGGCATTTGCAGAATGAGGTCCCCAGAGGGTGAATTTAGTTATGCTATCCTGCACAGCAGTCTAGCATCACCAAATACACTAGCCTTAGGCCTCATCTTCTGGGAAGTATATAGGCACTTAAATTGACATTTTTACTTACTTTTTCCCTTCTGTTTAGTTTCTATATCCCCTAATTTGTGAATATAAAATGCATAATTGAGGTGCCCAATGGGTGCACATCACCAACTTTAACTGGAGAATCTTGATATGTTTATAAACATTCCTTGCAGATCTGCTAGAAGACATTAATTCCCAATCTATCATGTATTGTTCATATCAGGACTAATGTCATTTGCAGAATGAGGCTCACAGAGGGTGAATTTAGTGATGCTATCCCACACAGCGGCCTAGCATCCCCAAATTCACCCTCTGGAGACCTCATTCTGCTTAGGCCTCATCTTCTGGGAAGTATCTATAGTATCAAATTAACATTGTTGTTAGTTACATTTCCCTTCTAGGAAGTAACTATATCCCTAATTTGCAGAAGATAAATTCATAATTAAGGTGCCCAATGGGTGAACATCACCAACTTCAACTGGGGAACTTCAATCTTATCCTAGGTCTGCCATAGTAGTTGGGGGCCTTAGCAGAATGAGGTCCCCAGAGGGTTAATTTAGTGATGCTAGCCCGCTGTGCGGGATAGCGTCACTAAATTCGCCCTCTGAGGACCTCATTCTGCAAATGACAGACACACTATCACACTATTTCAAGGCTTGATTGTATAATACATTGTGTTGCTTGAGGCCAGACATGCACAATGTAGGAACAGACACACTTTTTGTGATGCTATCCCACACAGCGGGCTAGCATCACCAAATTCACCATCTGGAGACCTCATTCTGCTTAGGCCTCATCTTCTGGGAAGTATCTATAGTATCAAATTTACATTGTTGTTAGTTAAATTTCCCTTTTAGGAAGTTTCTATATCCCCTAATTTGCAGAAGATAAAATTCATAAATGAGGTGCCCAATGGGTGAATATCACCAACTTCAACTGGGGAACTTAAATCTTATCCTTATCAGATTTGTGAAAATGGGATCACAAAGTCAAATAAGGGCAGAGCCAGAGACTTAACTATTTCACTACATAGTAATTCTTAAAATATGTTTGCAAGAACTAGTTGGCTTATATAGAATGGAATGTTCTTCCTTGACTGCAATTGAGATTTTTTTAAATGGGGTCACCTGGTCAAATAGGGGCCAAGCGAAGGACAGTTTCCCTCTTAATATGCTTCCTTCACAAGGACCATCAGGTCTATTTTACTGATATTTATGATATGTATGAAGGGTTCTTTGGTGTCTGGGATTCAAATTTATTCAGATGTTGTCACCAGGTTAAATAGGGTGGGACCTTAAAATGTCTTCTCAAGAGAGTTTGGACTATTTAGCTTACATATAGTATGGAGGAATCAGGAGGATCCTTTAGTGACTGAGATTCAGATTTGTTAAAATGAGGTCAACCTGTCAAGAAATGGCAGGCTATGGGGAGTTAACACTTTTGTGTCTAATAAAATCATTGAAATACCAAATTCATTAAAACATCTACCTTGGAACCACCTGACTGATTGGTCTGACATACATGTATTGTGTTTTGGGTCCATGGATAATTGGGCTTCAAACATGTCTAAATGGTTTTAGAAAAAAGGCGCTTGTGAGATTGGAAATTTCCAACAATTGAGAAAGTTTGAGGTGTCGGTTGTGAAATTCCAACCTAAGACTTGGGAGTCTGGAGCCCGGTCAGGAGGGGACTTGTTGAGCTGGAGGAGGGGGGTGATCAGTAGTGTACAGTTGGCAATTTCAAGGTGGATTTTTACCAATCTACATACTTGAAGTCTCTCTAGCCACATATCCTGTTTAAATCTACTTCTTTTAAAGTGATTATGAAAAGTGCTGACTGTTTTGGTCTCCAGAGTCCCAGTCTTATCAGTCTTTGCAGTCTGGTGAGCGACCCCACAGTCATTGACTGTCTTGTTGATACTGGTATAAAAATATATTGATTTATAAGTTGCCTGGGTGGCGGTAATGGGACGGAAGTGTACAGGGGGTGGGGTTATCACCAACTCCCTAATTTGATCAAAATTTTCGTGCCTGATAGTGTTACATTTGATTTTTCAACCAGCAACAGTCCATATTTTCCTACTTTTGGTTAAATTGTAGGACCGAAATGGCCACAAATTTTAACTTTATGGGGGATGTCAGGTTGGAAATTTCCAAGTTCGAGAGCTTGAAGTACTGGTAACAGTTGTAAAATTTCATTCTAAGAGGGATGTGCAAAAGGAATTTTGTGAACTTAGGACTGTGGTCTGGTTGTATCTTGTTTAAAAACGGTAAGGGTTTGATATTTGTCAGTTGTGTGCAATTAAAAATTTCAAGGTGAAGAGCCTTGCTCATCTGAGAACCATCAGCTATGTCCCTGTTTAGAATTACTTGTCTTAAGTGATTTTGACAATTACTGACTGTTGTAGTCCCAGTCTTCTCAGTCTTTACAGTCAAGTGAGTGACCCCCCACAGTCATTGACTGTCTTGTTGGTTACAGGGGGTGTATTTGGTGAAGACCAAGTAACCTTTTGTATCATCTATATAACGTCATGTATTTATGTTGAGTTTGTGACGTTACGTTATACTTTGTGTGTGGTACTTATTGAGATTCTATATAAATATTCAATATTTTATATGCCTGTTTGAAAAAATTGTTGTATTATGTAAATGGGTTGTCTGTCCATCCATCGTCCGTCCGCTTTTGGTTTATGAATGATAACTATTGAATCGAGTGAACTGAACCAAATTTGGTATGTTAGTTTACCACACCAAAATACAGATCAGGTTCGAATATGGGGTTCGGAGGACTATTATAATCAGCCTGTGCGTGCGTCCGTGCGTGCGTCCGAGGTTTCCGGATGATAACTTTAGTTAGAGTAAACCAAATTAAATTAAATTTGGTATGTGGGTTTACTAGCAGAAACGACAGGTCAAGTTCGAATTCTGGTTCCGTCCGCCAATTTTCACCAGAGTTATGCCCCCTTTTCGACTTAGAATTTGACCGTCTGTTAACATTTTTGGTTTCCGACCGATAACTCCAGTTTGGATTATTTGATCTGAACCAAAGTTGGTATGTGTATTTCCCAGCTAAAGATACAGGCCATGTTCGAATATGGGTTCCGTCCAATTATTGTTACATGAGTTACGGCCCTTTTTCGACTTAGAATTTGACCGTCTGTTAACATTTTTGGTTTCCGACCGATAACTCCAGTTTGGATTATTTGATCTGAACCAAAGTTGGTATGTGTCTTTCTCCCAGCAAAACACAGGTCAAGTTCGAATTCGGGTTCCGCCCGCCAATTTTCACCAGAGTTATGTCCCTTTTTTACTTAGAATTTTTGCCAATTTGAGGTTTCCGGATGATAACTTTAGTAAATGTGTACTGAATGAAATTAAATTTGGTATGTAGGTTTACTAGCACTAAAGACAGGTTTTTATGTGCAAACAACGGTCGTATCAAGCCGACACTTAGAGGCAGACATGAGGTCTACCGACCTTTTATTTGACTTAGAATTTGACCGTCTGTTAACATTTTTGGTTTCCGACCGATAACTCCAGTTTGGATTATTTGATCTGAACCAAAGTTGGTATGTGTCTTTCTCCCAGCAAAACACAGGACAAGTTCGAATTCGGGTTCCGCCCGCCAATTTTCACCAGAGTTATGTCCCTTTTTATGTTTACCCATACCATGTATGGTAAACATAGTGTCGTTGTCCGGATTGACCACTCGTCGTGCGTCCGTCTGTCCGTCCGTCCGTCTGTCCGGCCGTCTGTCTGTCTGTCCGTCTGTAGACACTTTACGTGTAATGCGATAACTCAAACATTTTTTACCTGATCAAAACCAAATTTTGTATATGGGGTTTTCAGCCCAAAATACAGATCGAGTTCGAATATGGGTTTGATCCGACTTTTTTTGACAGAGTTATGGCCATTTTTCGACTTAGAATTCACGCATTCTGCCATAACTCAAACATTTTTCATCTGATCGGAACCAAATTTGGTATGTGAGTTTCTCGGCCCAAAATACAGATCGAGTTCGAATATGGGTTTGATCCGACTTTTTATTACGGAGTTATGGCCCTTTTTCGACTTAGAATTAATGAATTCTGCCGTAACTCAAACATTTTTTATCTGATCGGAACCAAATTTGGTATGTGAGTTTCTCGACCCAAAATACAGATCGAGTTCGAATATGGGTTTGATCGGAGTTTTTTTTACGGAGTTATGGCCCTTTTTCGACTTAGAATTCATGAATTCTGCCATAACTCAAACATTTTTTATCTGATTGGAACCAAATTTGGTGTATGAGTTTCTCAGACCAACATACAGATTGATTTCGAATATGGGTTTGATCGGATTTTTTTTAATGGTGTTATGGTCCTTTGACATATGATTCACACATACATGTACTTCGATAAATCAACCATTTTTCATCTGATAGGAACCAAATTTGGTATGTGAGTTTCTCAACTCAAAATACAGAACGAGTTTGAATATGGGTTAGATCCAATTTGTTATACCAGAGATATGGCCCTTTTTAAACTAAGAATTATCCAGATTATAACCCAAGTAACTTACAATTAATGAATACCTGCTTCTCTGTGAGCAAGATAAAAGACAATATAGTTTATTGCTTTGAGAGTTATTTATAGCCCTCATATGTTAGGTCTGTATAAGAGACACAGTGAATTATTGGATAAATTGATTTAGCTATCTTTTTAACCACAACTTAGCCAGGTGAATTTATTTAACTAGACCAATGGAGCTCTCTAAGTCCTTGGATGATGGGACTACATTGGATCAAACAGGGCAGAGATAGGTGATTTAACCCCTTTTACCCATTCCATGTCTTTTAACCTTTTCCATTAAATAAATAATTATATTATTTTGATATCTCACATGGCAATTTGCAACAACATGATTAGAACTGCTCACACTATGATAGTGGTGACAGGCTCTAGAGTTTAGATGTTATATTAACCCTTCTATATTGACTCATACATTCCAATAATTTGTGTTATTACTGGTTATTATGTACATTTGTCATATACTACTTTAGATCATAACAGTATACTCTATAATTCAACATTAAAAGATTATGATTCTGATCTTAACAATTTACTATCGCCAAGGGATGGGTTAAACATCTGCCGATCGTGATCGGCCTCTCGTTTACTTAGAATTTTTGCCAATTTGAGGTTTCCGGATGATAACTTTAGTAAATGTGTACTGAATGAAATTAAATTTGGTATGTAGCACTAAAGACAGGTTTTTATGCGCAAACAACGGTCGTATCAAGCCGACACTTAGAGGCGGACATGAGGTCTACCGACCTTTTATTCGATTTTACCGTCTGTTAGCATTTTTGGTTTCCGACCGATAACTCCTGTTTGGATTATTTCATCTGAACCAAAGTTGGTATGTGTATATCTCCTTCAAATATATCTTGGACACTGAATGAACTAATGGTTATATATTTCTTGCTTGCAAGATCATAGAAATCGTTTTAAAAATCGGTACGGAGTACCTACAGTACGCGCACTGTCAAACCTAAACAACTTTATGTATTGGAATTAATAATTTCCAATATTTTACATTACAATATTTTACAATAATTTTCCTCACGGATGCTAGATAAAATAGCCACAGTGTGGCTTGCCTCTTCTCTCTACATCGAACATAAGGCTCAATGCTTTTACGATGAAAACTTCGTAATGTTTTTTCCCTCCGACAGGTAGGGGTGCCACGATTGATCGTATAATCGATGAAACGTTGATACAGCCGATATTCAATTACCACTTTCGGCGGCGATTACTCTGAGTTCTTTATTTCGGATGTCGAAAAGTACCGGACATATTTGGATACCCGGTTTTACAGTTTAATATCCAACGGACAGGTTAACGATCGTCGATCGTGCAAAGATATTTGTAACGCATTGTGCTCATTACTAATTACCGGCTTTCCTTCCCATGAGACAGTAACGATTGCTCTCACAATTTTCTATTCACGGGTATTCACCAGTTGTACTTGTCCACTTGGTCACCATCAATATTAAAATATGTGAAGATATATTTAGCACATTTCCCATCTCCGTTAATTTATGGGCATGTGAAAGTGTCAGTGGACTTGGGTATATCACACAATGACCTTTGATTTGAGATAACCCCAACTTACAATTATATTACCGGTGCAATTACACCCTTCTAATCAACGAAACTGTATTTTTTGTCATGGGAAGGACAGTCTCAGTGGTTTCTGATACAAATTATGCACATGTGAATATTATGCACTACTTCCTCTGTCCTTGCTATTAGATACGCTTCATCGATTCTAATCTCGTATTGACTATCGATTATCAAGTTCAATGATCGTGGCACCTCTGCTGACGTGGCACCTTCTCTTGCATCCTCCATTAACTTGGAGTCTCCGCTGGAGTTGGTTGGTGGACATGCCTCCTCCCTCAGGGTCGCGGCGTCCATAGCCCCCGCAGAGAAGGGCAGCGATGGTGGTCCAAGTGCAGCTGCCCTTGGTCCTGCCGCCGGGTTCGCACCATCGCTGCACCAGCCGGCCACTTGCTACAGCTACCACATCAGTGGTCCGTTTAGCTCGCAAGCCCGGTGCCCTCGGCACATTGTCTGCCTACGCAGTTCAATGTGTCAACTGCCACTGCTTCCACTCCAGGGGATTTGACCGCACAGGTTCTGACCTGTCCTCCATTCGTCAACATCTTTTCCGGCATCCGTCCCTCCCGGTTTTGGGGTGGGTATGTATCCCTATTATTCACCTGTGTTCTTTCCTCCACCAGTGTGGCCTTGCTTTGTACAGTTTCGGGCCTCTTTTGGGCTCCTAGGCCAGAACTTAGACTTAGTTTCCTTTCCGAGGCTTTGGAATTTTTGCCTCATCAAACCAGGTGACCTAGTCGGGATACTTGCCCCTTTCCCCCCATCTCCTGGACGGACGGTGCTGTTCAGAGACGAGGACGTGCTGTCGCAACATCCCCTGGATTTGGCAGCGTTTGATGCGTGTCCGAGTTCGCCATGCCCATCCGAGAGTGCCTTCCATGAGGGTCATTTCGGATGGGTCAGTCCTTCGGTCTTAGGATAACAATTGCGCACAATTTTGCATGCATTACCAGCACGATACTAACAGCACAGAAAAAGGAAGTACAAACATGGCCTTTCTCTTGCTTCCTCCATTTAAATGGAGCCTCCGCTGGAGTCGGGTGCAGGACATGCCTCCTCCTTATTGGTCGCGGCCTCCTGAGCCATCTGCGGAGAAGTACGCCTGTCTTCCACAACCGAAGGACTGGATGGGGCTCACATATCAAGAACAAAAACCAACGTGTGACGATTTTTCCTCTGCCAACTCGATACAGCCTGCGTGGCAGGCTCAGGGTCTGTTCGTGTTCATGCCTCCTCTATTTGTAGTCGCGGCTTCCACAACCTTCGCAGAGACGGTCAACAATGGATTTTCCTCTGCCAACTCGGTACAGCCTGCGCTGCAGGCTCGGAGTCTGTTGGTGGTCATGCCTCCTCTATTTGTAGTCGCGGCTTCCACATCCTTCGCAGAGACAGGAAACAATGAATTTTCCTCTGTCCACTCGGTACAGCCTGCGCTGCAGGTTCGGAATCTGTTGGTGGTCATGCCTCCTCTATTTGTAGTCGCAGCTTCCACAACCTTCACAGAGTCGGGCAACAATGGATTTTCCTCTGTCAACTCGGTACAGCCTGCGCTGCAGAATCGGAGTCTGTTGGTGGTCATGCCTCCTCTATTTGTAGTCGCGGCTTCCACCACCTTCGCAGCGATGAGCAGCGATGGATGTTCTGCAGCAGCTACCGCTGGTTCTGCCTCAGTCCATCCAGGTTCATCTGTCACGGCACATACCGGTTTTTCCGAACCCTTTCTTGCCTTGGCTACCTCATTGTTCCTTGTCGCCGACAAGTTGAAATCATTCGACTGAGTGTTTAGTGCACTATTACCTCCGTTCTTTGTACTTTGAGGTTTCCTCTGTCAGTCTGCTTGCTGCCATATCCCATTGCTCTGGCTATGTGCCACAATCAGGAACTGCTCCTGAATAAGTTTATTTCGCCTCCATTATCACCTCCCTTCTTATCCCGTCGGGGTATTCCGGGTGTTGTTGAGACCAGTCTTTCTAGTTTCGGGCCTTCAAATCTGTTCGATTTTTATTCAATGATTAGGCCGCTGTTATGAGACAAACGTAGACGTATTATCGTGGGTGTGAACCTGATAAGTTAGTATGCGAGTGCTATATCTCACAGGGGACTTTAGCGTTCTACTCACTGAGCCGAACATATCATGAATTTCGACCGTTCCGCTCCATAGACACTATCGTCTGAACTACGCTCGTTGGTGTCTATGCGTCCTGTATGTAGTTTTGTTATAGTATTTGTCACAGTACCGACTTTGACCACGAATATTTTCCAATTCTATGTTCTCACTCTGGCAGAGTGTTTCACATCACTTGACAGGCGTGATTCTAATTCTAATCCGATTTACCGATCACCGATTCTCACCTTATTTGCGACATTTAACAATCATTGCCGCATGCCCATCGGTGCTTGATAATACCAGTTGTCGTGTTATCACAGTTTGTGTAACTTTTCTGCTAACCTACGGTATGGGTTACCTATACAACCACCTGACTAACGATAACTCAGGTCCACATTAATTTGAAACCATGCAGGCCTGTGCATTGCATCACAAATTGGCTGTATGATCAGACAGTGTTCCATTAGCGTTAGCGGTATCAGTTCCTCTCCTTGGTTGACCGTACACTTCATTTTCCAGTTACTTTCCGTCCTGGTCCCCTCCCTTATGTGTCTGCTTTTTCTTTCCATGGACATTATTCCCAGTTCTCTGGACATAATCAGCTCAACTCAGTCATGTTTTCCTGGTGTATCCCTGTTTTCCCCCATTGGTCTGGGCCCAACGGTTTCTCATATCACCCCTGGGTCTCTCGGTCGGGCTCAAAATACTGTCAAGTTAGTCATACTGCACTGAGCAT
Source organism: Siphonodentalium dalli (assembly GCA_032622095.1). Classification (NCBI taxonomy): domain Eukaryota; kingdom Metazoa; phylum Mollusca; class Scaphopoda; order Gadilida; family Siphonodentaliidae; genus Siphonodentalium; species Siphonodentalium dalli. The sequence goes on along the minus strand of CP136063.1, from coordinate 175,558,315 downwards.
TGACTCATTTTGCGAGATCCATTATGAGCATTGATTCGGCGTTTCTTGGGGGGGGGGTGTCATAACCGTGTTTTCCCCTCGGTGCCCCTTTTGCATGTCTTGTGGGCCGGTCATCATCCTCTGGATGTCGTGCTAGTGCTGCTTCATCCTCTAAGTGGCAGGGGGGGGGGGGGTAGGTTCCTTTATCCTATTAGGAACATGAACGAATGAGTTATTTCCCTTGCCTATGACCAATGTTTGTCCTGGACACCTTCACCCTGTGATCATTAGGGCACACGAGGTACGTGTTGTTACCTTTTAGGAGGCTCAGTTGTTTTGGGTTTATCTGAGCTACTGCATATGGGACACAATGATCTATTTATTGGCACATGTCTACCAAGAAATCTTTTTGGTACAGGATGCAGGTCTTTTCTGCTCCAGCAGGCGGGTTTCATGGACATAGTCGGATTATCTGCCTCGTGGCCTCCTCCTCTTCAAGAATTCTAATTATAACCATTAGTTCATTCAGTGTCCAAGATATATTTGAAGGAGATATAATATTTTTTTACCCAAAATATGTATCTCCTATAATAAATATCTTGGACACTGAACACTAAGGGCCCTCTCAGTTGGGATCAACATTCCCGCCCCGCCCACTCGGTCAAACGCATCAAACACACAGGAGGAAGAAATTAAAAAGGATCGAAATCTTACTTGTCATTCGCTTTTATAGCGAAAGGACTCACACGATTGGTCCAGAGGTAAAGTTGTTTAGGTTTGACAGTGCGCGTACTGTAGGTACTCCGTACCGATTTTTAAAACAACTTCTATGATCTTGCAAGCAAGAAATATATAACCATTAGTTCATTCAGTGTCCAAGATATTTATTATAGGAGATACATATTTTGGGTAAAAAAATATTATTTCCCAGCTAAAGATACAGGCCAAGTTCGAATATGGGTTCCGTCCAATTATTTTTACATGAGTTACAGCCCTTTTTGTCCGCCGACCCAATGGGTTCGGAGGACTATTATAATCAGCCTGTGCGTGCATGTGTGTGTGCGTGCGTGCATCCGTGCGTGCGTCCGAGGTTTCCGGATGATAACTTTAGTTAGAGTGAACCAAATTAAATTTGGTATGTGGGTTTACTAGCAGAATAGACAGGTCAAGTTCAAATTCTGGTTCCGTCCGCCAATTTTCACCAGAGTTATGCCCCCTTTTCGACTTAGAATTTGACCGTCTGTTAACATTTTTGGTTTCCGACCGATAACTCCCTTTTTTACTTAGATTTTTTGCCAATTTGAGGTTTCCGGATGATAAATGTTTACTGAATGAAATTAAATTTGGTATGTGTGTTTCCCTATTTATAATAATACGGTACTGCACTCATCACTGAATCCTAGTTTTGACAAAATAATAGAGTTTTTTAAACACAACCCGTTCCGATGATTTTTACTAAAGTGACATTGTTATTTCAAGGCACTTTTTTGTCCGGAAGTTTTCTCGGAATTTTGTTTTCTTGGAATTTTCTGTTTCAATTGAAAAATATTTCGACTTAGAATTTGACCGTCTGTTAACATTTTTGGTTTCCGACCGATAACTCCAGTTTGGATTATTTGATCTGAACCAAAGTTGGTATGTGTCTTTCTCCCAGCAAAACACAGGTCAAGTTCGAATTCGGGTTCCGCCCGCCATTTTTCACCAGAGTTATGTCCCTTTTTTACTTAGAATTTTTGCCAATTTGAGGTTTCCGGATGATAACTTTAGTAAATGTGTACTGAATGAAATTAAATTTGGTATGTAGGTTTACTAGCACTAAAGACAGGTTTTTATGTGCAAACAACAGTCGTATCAAGCCGTCACTTAGAGGCGGACATGAGGTCTACCGACCTTTTATTCTTCTTAGATTTTACCTGATTTGCGGTTTCCGGATGATAACTTTAGATTGAATCAAGTGAACTGAACCAAATTTGGTATATTAGTTTACCACCCCTAAATACAGATCAAATTCGAATATGGGTTTCGTCCGCATTATTTTGACTGAGTTATATCCCTTTTTCGACTTAAATTTTACCTGATTTGCGGTTTCTAGATGATAAATTTAGATTGAATCGAGTGAACTGAACCAAATTTGGTATATTAGTTTACCACCCCCAAAATACAGATCAAGTCCGCATGATTTTGACTGAGTTATGCCCCTTTTTCGACTTAGATTTTACCTGATATGCGGTTTCCAGATTATTGTGTTTTATTTTTGTTGTTATTTTGTCTTAAGTCAAAGGCTCAAACAAATGAAGTGAACCTTGCTCAACTCCAGAAACGGGCATATTATGCCACGCCCCGATGGCGTGCTCTTGTTATAACTTCTGATGTATTAAATGATTTAAATTGAAGTTTGCTATTTTGAATTCAGAATTTAATTATCTTTATATAAGGATTAACTGTCATGTGGACTGTTTTTATGGAGATGTAACCGTGAGGTAAGTGGACATAACTTGTGTAAAACCCGAAGGTTTTACATACAAGTTATGACCACTTACCTCACGTTTAGATCTCCATAAAAATAGTCCACATGACAGTTAATCCTTATATTTATATACATTTAGCGAAAAAGCCACTTTTGTAAATGTATTTAAATCGAAAAGTGTATCGTGACAAAAACAGCCCAAAATACCCAATAGCACCCTTGGCAAAAGTTAATAGGAACAATTTCTCTTCATATTGAAACCCGATGATGTATTAAGTCAATCCTGCGCGAGTCCAAATGCGCCCAAAACATTACGCGTTCGTCTTTCCAAACCCAAATGACGTATCGATGGTGTTATGAGCTTGGTGTTATGAGCCGTTGCGCATTCACCGAGAAATAACTGCAACTAGCCACGTGGGCGCCGACCAATCAGAATGCTGGATTTAGTGATGACAACACTTAGTATTAAATATAATGGTATAAAATTTATTGCAGGAGACTTGACAATAGTTTTCTTATCATAGGAATGTTCAGATAGCCTATTCAATAGAGTTTTATATCATTCCATATGATCCCGGTCAATTTGACCCAAAGATGTTCAATGTTTAAGATAACATACCTTGGTTCATCATGAAAGATAATCCAAAAACAAATCCTGATATGAATTGAGTATTAAACCCTCTTTCAAATTGTGTAATTTTCACAAGCATAAACAAAATATAACACATTGGGCATGTCCGATAATACAGATGGCACTTTATCTCAAATCCGAGACCACATTCGGCAGAGGGCTGTTACTTTTTTTTTACCTAATAAATCTGAAAAGTGATTTGTATACAGAATTATATTCCCTTCAAAATGATATATAACATGACAAATAAAACCCATTTTGAAAACATCACCTACTATCACTATATTCATTGAAGCTATTGTAGCTGTAGAGATCATAATCCACTAGTAGAAAACCTGGGAAGTTTTGTCTAATTTATTAAATTAGCATACATGTACTATGTTCATGACTGAATGAACCAGTAATGCTGAACATTATTTGTTTAAAATAAGTCTCAACTTACCAAAACACACCATTTCCCCCCTTTGAAGTTGTATCTATAGCCAATTTGAGGGACCTCTGCAAATATTGGGACCAATGTCTAGTACCGGTACCAGTAAACTCAGGTGCCTAATAAAAGTGATGGCATAATAGTAATAATACATGTGTTGATGGGTGGGGATTTAGGCTGAAATTAATAATAGTTATGGCAATTGCTTGGTACATGTATGTCTCAAATTCTCAGTGCCACATAATAGTGATCGTTGGGAATTTTCTACAAAATTAATAATCCTGCTGACATTATTATTAGGCACCTGAGAGTATTGCAAATCGTCGAACAGTGTTCTGAGTAAGCAGAGAAATTAACGAATGAGTGCACCTCAAGAATGAATATGATGGAAGTCTGAAGTGATTAGATGCAAAAAACATGCATGTTGAAATATAGATATTAAATCTAATAAATTGTACAATAAGTGGTTTCCAGGGAATGTGTAAGATTATTCTAAATCGCTCAATTTTAATGATTAGTGCCTGGCGTAAAATTAAGATCCATGGCTATATTTACGGTGCCGTACACAGAGCCACGGCCTAAGTAATTGGTTCATTGTGGAAAAATATGGTGTCTTTGTTACAAAATAAATAAATTACAGTCACTACATGTACCACTAATATTGTACGCTATTCACAAATTACTTTATCATAGCAATGGATGGAGACTGGCTTGACCAGGAACGAGGTGAGAAAGATGAAGGCTTTGCTGATGGTGAGGTTCCAGAAGATGATGCCATGGAGATCAATAATGCTGCTCAAAATGAACAACAAGATGGTAGGTCATGTATACTCTTGGGATCTGAATAAATATACCCATATGTTTATTATAACCCGCCCCCACCCCCGCAAAGTGTTGGGGGTCATACTGGAATCATCTTGTCTGTCCTTCCATGGACACAATTTTGTCCGAGCTTTTATTCCTACATTTTTTGGTCAATTTTTATGAAACTTGGCACAGTTATAAAGTACCATGGGAATCCGTGCACCTGCGATTATGATGTCTGTCTGACTTTTTGGTAGATTTATCCACATTTTTCGACTTAGAAAATGTTCGCAACATGCATAATTTTGTCCGAGCTTTTATTCCTACATTTTTTGGTAAATTTTGTTTAAACTTGGCACAGATATTAGGTACCATGGGAACCTGTACACCTGCGATTATGACATCTGTCTGACTTTATTTGGTGGACCTATCCCCCTTTTTCGACTTAGAAAATTTCGCAACATGCATAATTTTGTCCAAGCTTTTATTCCTACATTTTTCGGTCAATAGGTTTCGGGTTAGAGTTAGGGGATTTAGGGTTTAGGGTTACCTGTTGACATAAATTCATTTCCCAATATACAGGGTTCGCGCTGCCGATTGCCAATTTAGCAAATTGCTATAAAAAAAAAATTTGGTTTATGGCAATTGATACCAATCGAGCATATATTAAAGCTTGCAGTTAGTCAGTCGGAAACAAAACACACAGTGATATCCGGTCGCTATATAGCTAATTTGTATCCAAATTGAAAGCATATAATAGATTCATGGCTTATGTCCACATCGACTCATGATATCGATGGGGTTATTGGGTTTCAAATTTCTACTCGATTATAACACTGAGTTATTGACTCCAATTTGACAAACATTAGTCAAACAAAGGGCTTCCTGGAGTCTAAACTGTGTTTGATAATAGGTGTTAGGTAAAATTATCATAAATATGTCCTTCTTACATGTACATGTAACTCAGCTTTCACAAACTGTGATGTACAGCAGATATGCATCGTAAGCATAAGTTAGATTTCGGCGACAATGCATCAGACACACAACATCCTTTTAAAATGAAGAATGTTACTGATTTCTTCGGACATTCAAACATTGCCGACAGTCCAAATAAAGTGGTTGATTTGATATATTTGTTTGCAACACTGCCTAAACCAAGCAACATACTAGCATTAAAAACGAAAACTTCAAAATGAATGGAAAATATCTCGCGAATGGCTATCATTCGATGGTGATTTTTTTTTTTTTTAGGAAATGCCCACTTCAAAAGTGGCACCAACAATATCGGTTGTAAAAAAGTGGCAACAGAATATATAAAGTGGCTCAAAATAATGTAACTGGTGACAGTGTTGGCAACTGGGAATTATGGGCCAGTGCGAACCCTGCCCATATATGGTAATGGCTACTTTATTCGAATAGCATGTTGAATACAGGGGGTATTCCTTAGCCCCACCTGGGACGCCCATCTCTAGTTATTTTTGTGAAAAAAAATCACATCCTTACATGTATTTGGAACTCTACAGTTCTCATTTATAGCAGAAATAGAAAAATTTTGTTATTTTTAGATGATAAAATCAGTCCAGATCTTATTACACATTTTGTTTACAAACAATTATTAGTAAATTGTTACAATATTAGTATATTTTTCATATTCTCTCTGTGATGTGTTTGTACCTGTAAATATTTCAACCCTCTGACCCACCATCAATCACAATATGGGTTCATGTTTCAACCATGAGAAAAAACCTATGGTCTATATGGTTTATTTTGACTGCATCAGTAGAGAGTTCTATTGGTTTGAAATACTCGGTATGTAGCTCTGAGAGACTTTACAAGTTTAACCCTTTGAGTGCCAGGTCGATTTTTGTATCAACCCATATACCCTGTGCCAATGCATTCTCTTATATATGCGAGTCGACCATAGGTCGCCTCGCATATATAAGAGAATGCATTGGCCTAACAATTTGTTTTTTGTTTTTTGTTTTTGTTTTAAATTTTTTTACAATTTTAATAATTTATTCTTATATTCTTTAACAGACTTATTTTGTAGGTTTAGGGCCGATGAGATCGGCCCCTGGCACTCAAAGGGTTAATGTAACATTTTTCAGATGAACTATTGAGTGGCAAGCCTTCAGTGTTCTACACAGTTGATAATACACCAGGAAGAGAGCAGGGGACAAATTACAGTAAGGATGAAATCGAGGAGTTAATGAAATCAGAGCCATACCAACGGAAGATTGCCACATGTCATCTGTGAGTACTTAACCCTTTCTATACTAAATGGATTCTTCCATCAAGTTTAAAAGTGTACTTTGGAATAGTCTATTTTGAGGCAGATGAAATGATAATACAAGCAACCAGTTCAGAAGGATGTGCCACGATTATTGATAATCGATAATCGGTCATCAATAATTGGCTATAATCGATTAATCATACCTAATATTAATAACATCGGTGGAAGTTCATGTATTCCGTAATATGGCCTATTGGCCGGGTGCTGGTTAACTGCTGTCGCTGGTTGTTTCAAGCATCAGGTGATTTTGTTATGTTAATAAAGTGGATCATAAACCACCGGTAATGACCAATGAGCACATTGTATTCAATACCTGCACAGTTCTCCGCGATGTCATGGTTATAATAATTGTAAGTTCATTAGAACGAACGTATCGATTAATTTTAGTGTTTTGGATAGCAGTGCCGCCAATTTCTAGAATATAGAATGACCCGAAGAGTAACCATGTCGCATCATCGATGAACTGCCGACAGTTTGCAACAAGTAGTACTGATATTGTCAGAATCTCTTTGATACGCGATCAAAGTTTGTTAACCCTTTGGTTGTAGATTAAACTGTGTAAAACAAACACGGTGTTCAATAATACCCGGCATTTTCCGACATCCGAAATAACACAGATTAATCGAAGACGGAAATGGTACTAGATTATCAGCTTTATCAATGGTTCATCGATTATACAATTAATTGTGGCACTCCTATCTCTTATATATTCTAGGCTCCCTATGGGAGACTCGTATATATAAGAGAATGCTCTGGCACAGGATCTTTAAAGCTGCACCAGTGCAGCTCCCGTCATGAAAGGGTTAAATGGAATTTGAGATGAAATCAACTGATACTAACTAGTTATTGGTGCTTGCAAAGATTTTGTCACCAGAATGTTTTGATGAGACTGCAGCTGAAAACCCAAGAACATTTCAATTCCGTTATAAAGTGGAAATCAGAATAGAAGTACATGTTTATTTTATTTGAATAATCACTCTGGGTCAACATCTGTTGCCAGTCTCAAAATATAACACAATACTTTGTGGGATTTATTTCAGATGCAAGATTTGCTGGTTTGATGAGAATTTCACTGCAGGATGCCATGAATGTGGTGGATTTGGGATGTCGAGATCTTGTCCTATATGCAAGGGGCAGTGCCCAGCCAAATGGACCAGAAATATTAAAGTGGTAAGGCTCGAACTTCTATGTTATTTTTTTCTGTTTATGAATATGGTTGAAGCAATTAGTAGCTATAATACGTACTCAAGTGTTCTAAACAAGCATGCATGAACAATTATTAATTTTATCAACAATTACCATCCTGAACGTTGCTTGCTTGGGTCTGCATGTTCATGATGTTTGCTCCCTTCACTGGAAACTTGAGTATGTTTTGTTGAAAAATATATATCCATCCATATATTTCTGTCGGAAAAATGTGAATTTAAATGGGAATGTATATATCATCTTGTGGGTCAATTGTAAGGTGAATTATGTTTACAGTTGATTATGCATATTTTTTGTTTCATATGACAATTGTGACAACTTTATTTCTAATTGATGTCAATTGTTTTGACACTTACCTTACCACTGCCATTTACCAAATTCACAGTTACTTTAGTTACTTTTTCCCTTCTGTTCAGTTTCTTTAGCCCATAATTTGTGGAAGAAAAAATGCATAATTGGAAGTGACTAATGGGTGAACATCACCGGCTTTAACTGGTGAACTTCAATCTTATCATATGTCTCCCATAGCAGTGAGGCCTAAGCAGAATGAGGTTCCCAGAGGGTTAGCATCACTAAATTCACCTTCTGGTGGGACCTCATTCTGCAAATGTCAGACACACTATTTCCAGACTGTTTTTTACAGAATTATGACCCATTTTTGATATAAAAATCTGCAATATACGACATTTTATCCAAGTTTTGTCCAGGTCAATTGTTTTGTAACTTTGCTCGGATGAAACCACCATGGTTGTGACCTGCCATTGGTGAAATTGATTAGACTTATTTTGACTCTTTCATTACTAAATACTCCTCGACGGGTACTTCCCTTAGGAACTGTTCAGATAATAATTTCAACAAACGACCATAGGTGAACTTAATTGTGTGAACATTTCCTGCCAAACAATATGAATCTTTCTGCACTTGTATTAGCTTTTTGTCTCTCTGCCCTAGTCTGCTGTCTGTTATTATTCCCTCCAGATGAATAGTAGACCCTCCTAATGTGTACTTTTAAAACTGAATAGTTGAAACAAATATATAATATTGGTCACTTTTTTGCAGTCTCACACTTACCATGAAGCTCATTGGGATGGAAGCTGCAAGCTGTCGGAGGATGTCCAGCATGCTCTGATGATTCGATTCATGACTGATTCATCAGAGGATACACTATCTGAAGGAATGCAAGATCTATCAACTAGGTAGCAGATAATCAAACAGACCATTCCATTTTATACGCTCAATTGTATATTGTTATAACTTTTTTCATCCCAGTCAATATTCCGTTTACTTAGCCAATGCAGTTGTTGCATTTTATTTTTGTCAATAGCTGCATAACTCTCCTTTTTATCAGTTGCTTGCAGCATCATCTCAGTCATTCGTATTTTTCTATTGTCTCAGAAGTAGTGTTGAAATGATTAAAGGCCCATTTAATCTTGAGTCACCGATTATTTTTTTATAATGCCTTGATATACGTTTTAGTAATAATCTATGACATAAAGTATCATAAAATACTATAATTCGTCACCATTTGCAACATCTCTGTTTCAGAAGGTGCCCATAGAGTAATTGAAAATTGCTGAAATCATAGAAACATTTCCCCCCGTCTTGCGCCTATAATGCAACAGAATTCAAACTAAGATATAGAGGAATTCCCATTCCATTGAAAATAATAGGCTTTGCAGTACAATCCAGATGAAACTTAAGCACAAAACCCATGTCGGTACCTCAACAAAAACAACATTTTCACAGTTTATTACACTTGATAAGTTGATAATACAATGTTTTGGAGCTTTCTCTTTTAAATGGTATATAATATGGCATATATTTTATATAATGTGATTGGGGGTTCGAAAATTAAGTGGGCGTTCAATCAACTAGTTGACAATAATTTTTGGTGAAATCGATCACAATTCGTCCAGTCAACTAATCAACCTTTTCCGGTAGAAAGATATTTCTATAATATGCACTGATAATCATGGCTGCATGCATAAAAGTGACATAATCAAAATCCATACTCCACCTATCGCCATAGATAAATATTTGCTACAAGTGACATATTAGCATAAATTGTTGATGCTGCTGTCAATTGTGTAAATTCCCTGTTCAATGAGTTGATGCTCATTCTCCTAAAATTGCACTTGGAGAAATATTGACATTTATGATTGCTACTACTGACTGACTAGGGGCTGTCGACTAGGACATTCCCTAAATGTTTCAGCACTACTTGGAAGTCTATAGTGCTACAAATTGAAATCCAGAATATATAACATGTACATTTTTTTTTTTTTTTTTTCGAGGATGGCACGATAACTTAGGCCACTGTTATTTGAAAGTCAGTTTAGCGACAATCGCCGCATCACAGTTTTTGCCAAATAATTAAGCATTAGCTTTAATTATTTCCTTGCGCGCAATCAAAAGCAAGTTTACAAAAATAGTGGTGCACTGATGGAACGTGTACTCCAATTTGCAGATTTTCCGGTCATGTGATCATGTTTGTTCAGGTAGTTGTCTATTAACTAATAGTAACACAGACAATGAGACATGTCATTCCATATGTTGTGTATATTCATAGCAAGTTGCTTACTGAACCTGAGTTAGTGTTTGTATCCTTATAGTGAATGTCTGTGACCTGGCAGACCATCTGCTATGAATATGCTGAGATAATTAATAGTTATTAATCACTGTGTTACGCATCAGTTGTTCAAAATCTTGATTGACTCTAAACAGAGTTTTAATTAACTGTGGCCTTACCAACCCAAGAAGTTTAAAAGGCGGATAACTTATTATTTCAAGTTTTCAACATCATAAGAGGGCATTCACTGTTCTATTGAGCTACCATTTCATAAATTGTCTTTTCATTAAACAATCTTGATAGCTCACGTTCGTTGACCACAGTGCTGAAATATGATTGCAGACTGGGTCACGTACCATTTGCTCAATAACTGTGGTAATGGTGTTGTGCTAACCATCTTCGCACATTATTGGTTAAGCTCTATATAAATTTGTTCACCATTATTGCTATAATAGACCAAGTTTCCTTCGTCATCACCTGTCAGTAGTTTTGGGTGGGAGAGATATAACTAAAGACAACATTTTACCCCATGCCTCTCCTATATATGCCTTTACTTGAATAGATACACTCGAATTGGAATATTGTTAAGGCCAAAATACAATGAATATGAGTTTCCAGGCCAATACAAATAATACTTGTGTTCTCGGGCAGTTATATAGAGAAACATAGCTATATATCTATTTGTGGATAAATTGGTGCTTGAGTTGTGAACTTTTCAAAAATTTGAAAATCTTTTTTTTTTAAGGCCTTATTCTAAATTTAGGCGGTCGAGCAGATTTTCATTTTAATATTATTTTTATTTTTCATTTTATTTTGCAAAATACCTTGCTGGAATAATGAATCCCATGAACTCAGCAATTCAAAATGTATCCATTTAAATCAAATGTTTACATGTATAAGACATAGAACATGAGGGTTTAAATTGTACGAAACAAATAGCAACGAAAATGGGCAAAATGAAGAAAAATTTATCTGGGTGCAGTATTTCAGATTGGGGCTGGCGGGTTACTGGAAACATTCATATATCTTATTTTGGCTTAATGGAAAAGTACTTCATCATACATCATCATACTGTATCATGTTCCATGGTACAACGAGAACTAGTCATGCTTTGAGTTTGAAAACCATTGTTTACATACAAAACTTTTGAACCCAAGAAACTCCAAATATTAGGGAAAGACAAGCCCTTGTTTATATTTAGGACAGATTTTACTAGCAGTTTGCAGACATGGAAGTTACATTTATTTTATATCATAATATACGAGGCACTGACGTTTTGTGAGGTGTTCAATTCTTCAGACTGTACACTAAATCTGGCCATTTATGGGACCATTTAAACTGAGTTATGGCTCGAAAAATTAATTATTTTCATTATAATTAATGTTGTTTACATCGTTCATGAATCACATTAGTGTATTTTACACTCATCCATGGCTCAAATTCATTCATTTTGTGCATATATTCTGTTGAGTATAATAGGAGATGGTCCCATAAATGGCTGGATTTAGTGTACAGTACCCCTTTAATTTTCATAAGTAAATTATTCTTTCCTATCACAATGAACATACTAACTGAGAACAAGGTAATTTACCTTCCCTACATGCTGGAATAGGCATTGCAATGGATCTTCAACTATGTGCTCAAGAAGGCATTGATTGGATCGTTCACTTTCATCGTGCACAGTGTAAAATTCAAGCTGATATGGGCAAAGAATACTCGGTCTATCATAGTCATTGATGAGATGCACATCATATTACAAAGATTTGCAACTTGAGAAAAATCATCATTCTTTTTTGTATTTTTGAATCAAATTTTCATTCAGCCTAAGGTTCCTTTTAATGTGTGCTCAATACCATGTATTGTACACATAATGCCGACATCTGGATCAGCAATACTTTGTTCGTCCTTCCATAGGGGTGTTCAACTGTCCATAGTCTAATGCTATCCGACGCGATATCTCAAATATTTATTATCAGATCATGTTCATATTTTGTATGCAGGTTTATGATGATACACCCTCACCGGTAGTTTTTGGTATTGATTGGTTGATCGGTTTAGAACAGAATTAACCCTTACCACACATTCCATAGACACATGTTATCCGATGCAATAAGTCAGATACTTTCATCTGATCTTCCTCTTGCTGGAGGTTTGAAGCCCTGAAAATACTTCTTTAATCACATAAATTTTGTGAAATCGAAGGTATATTCTAAGGCTGCACAATAAATACAAATTTTATTTTAATTAGGCTGATACAATATTTCCAGTAGGTAGGCAGCGGCAAACAAAAAACTTTTAATTTTGGCCTGAGAAGCTTACATGTATGCGGAACACTGAGAGGGCTCCTATTTTACTGAGAGGTTGCGAACCGTTTAGGTGGTGCAAGATAATCAACAACACAAAAATGTAAGATGGTGGTAGTGTTCAATTCAGTTTAGCAAGGTGAACAACTTTACCTTGAAGTGTGTCGGTTATATATTCCATGTTGTAAATTAAGAGGAACCTTGGACTTAACATTTTCTTGATATAATCAAATATTTAGATCAAGTTCATTGATTGTTTGTACTTTTACATACAGTATATCTAGATTATTTATTTTTGTCATATTTTGCTGAAATGTAAATTGTTAATTTTCTTTTTATATCGCCAAAATATTTATAGCTGATACTTTTTTTTTAGCACAATTTGGCTCTTAGTGCTGCATGTGTACTTGTTGTTGACAATGTGGTTGCACTGATAATAGAGCTTGTGGTTTTAAACCTTTCTTTACTAAATACTCATTGACGAGTTATTTCCTTAGGAGTTGTTCAGATAATAAGTTCAACAAACGATAGGCCATTTGTTGAAGTTATTATTGAACATTTCCCACCATTAAATAGGAATCCTTTCACACTTGTATTATATTCATCTGCTTATATTTCATGATCATCCCTCCTCCAGATGAATAATAAACCATTCCAATGTATACTTTTATAATTTATGTCAGAATCAATTTAGTAAAGAAAGTGTTAATGATACTACTTCATGCTCAACATTATGAGACAATAAATGTGAACAAAACAATGTTTTGCTCAGAATATAATGTTTGGGATTCTTAGGTATTATAAATTTGACCAAATTATATAGAAATACAGAAAATCAGTGAATGTGACTAAAAAAAGAGAGACCCTACAATCAATACCAGTCTGTAGATAATTCAGACCTATTAAGCCGAGTTTGGGCACCCAATATGAATCATGTGGTAAATGATATTTCACCTCAAGTGGGGTGAATCAGTCTAGACATTTAAAATTGCGAAGTCATTTCTCTCTTCTGGCATTTGTTAGAGAAGAAGTGGACTGTTATCAGTGAGAAGTTATAAAGGCTGCCAAGCCTTGAAATAGGGTGTCTGTCATTTGCAGAATGAGGTCCCCAGAGGGTGAATTTAGTGATGCTACCCAGCATAGCAGGCTAGCATCACCAAATTCACCCTCTGGGAACCTCATTCTGCTGAGGTGTAAGCAGAATGAGGTCCCCAGAGGGTGAATTTGGTGATGCTAGCCTGCTATGCGGGGTAGCATCACTTAAATTCACCCTCTGGGGACCTCATTCTGCAAATGACAGGCACACTATTTCAAGGCTTGAAGGCTGTAGTTCAATTAACGACCTTACAGGCCCCAAGGCACTCGCCAGGCGATTAAACAGTTATTGAAACTTCATCAATCCAATAATAAATGTCAACATGCCACTGTATTAGCGAATATCACCTAAATACATATTTGCTTCTCAATGTATCAAAATGGTACTCATTGCTGTATTTGCTCAAAAAGTTATGCAAAGTCTCATAAATAATATTTTCTTATGTTTAAATACCACAAAAATAATGTACAGCAATTGCTACTGCAAATATGTTAACCCTTTCATGATTGGAGCTGAGCTGGAGCAGCATTAAAGATCCGGTGCCAGTGCATTCTCTTATATATGCGAGTTTCCCATAGGGAGCCTCACATATATAACATAATACACTGGCTTACAAGGTCAAGATAGATATTGTTAGGCCAATGTGTTCTCTTATATATGAGAGGCTCCCTGTGGGAGACTTGCATGTATAAGAGAATGAATTGGCACAGGGTTTTCGCAAAATTTCAGGATGCTCCAGTCATGGGAGGGTTAACATTTGACCAGTAGTATTGGGAAGTGTTAAATCCTTTTACAATGAGGACAGAAAATGTAATCTTTTTAAGGACACTAATATGCAGTTTTGTTTCTGTTATGGTGCAGGCATACTGTGATAACAGAAAGTTTACTTCTCTCTGAAAGAGGGAGAAATGACAGATTTCAATGGAACAGAAATCTTCCTTCAGGCCAGGTCTCTGTTTCGACTTGTGTCTTGTATATATCGTCTGTGGGCTTCTAAAACGTCATAATTCAGGTCTTTTGCGAAAACCCTGTACCAATGCATTCTCTTTTATATGCAAGCCTTTTATAAGGAGACTGACATATATAAGAGAATACATTGGCCTAACAATATTTACCTTGACCTTGTAAGCCATGTATTCTTCCGATGCTCCCTAGGGAGACTCGTATATGTATAAGAGAATGCACTGGCACAGGATCTTTAATGCTGCACCAGTGCAGCTCCTGCCATGAAAGGGTTAATAATGCCATAACGTACAGGTCACTGAAACCAAGCACCAACCAGAGTCATATGCCAGTGAATGGTTATGGAAAATTGGTGTTAAAATAAAAACATAATTATGCTGCAGACAGTCTTTTGAATTATCTTGGTAATTAGAATAAAATTAAGTGATATGGATTAATTTTGAATATTGTAAGTCTATAACATCTAACTTGTACAATAATCGTTATGACTTAAAGTGATGTGAAACCCTCAAAGTAGTTATTTTTATGAATATTAATCCAAATTAACATCACACACAGTCATTCTTATTAATTAAATTCAATGACTCGATGCCAAAATCATTTGCATTAGAATTTAGTTTATCGCCGATAAGTCCGTCCCGAATCAAGATGTAAATATTTACTAATGAGCATAGTTCAGATGATGTGTTCTATGGAGTGATGTGCTTGAGATTTTTGGCAATGTTATTAGACTGCTACATTCCCCCAGTTGGCATAGCACCTGTGTTCTAACTTATCAGTTTCATGCACCCGAAACAAGTTCATAGTATGTCTTTAAGGCAAGGCCTACTGCTTTAACAATTAGGTCCTTTACCATGTCATGGTCTCACTAACATACAATATAAACAGTATTTTATTCCAGTATATGAATTAACCCTTTCTATACTAAATACTCAGGTCGTTTGTTGAACTTATTATCTGAACATTTCCCTCCAATCAATTTACATGTATAAACCCTTTTGCATTTGTATTATCTTATCTGTTGACTGTTTGCTTAAATTTCTTGAAAACCCCTCCAGATGAATAATAGACCAATCCAATTATACATTTATAACTGAGTGAGAGAATCCATTTAGTATAGAGAGGGTTAAAGATGCCGCATCAGATTTGACGCCATTTGAATTTCAATCCAGGTTTTTTAATCAGGAATATAATTTTTGTCGGGCACCCAAAGATGTTAAAGAAAGGGTTAGAGAAAGCCTTGACATGGTGTGTCTGTCATTTGCAGAATGATGTCCCCAGAGAGTGAATTTAGTGACGCTATCCCACATGGCAGGCTAGCATCAACAAATTCACCCTCTTGGAACCTCATTCTGCTGAGGCCTCAACTGCTATGTGAGACCTAGGATCAGATTGAAGTTCCCCACTTGAAGTTGGCGATGTTCACCTATTAGTCACCTCGATTATGCATTTTATCTTCTGAAAATTAGAGGATATAGAAACTGAAGAGAAGGGAAAAAGTATTAATTTGAGACTATATAGATACTTCCCAGAAGATGAGGCCCAAGCAGAATGATGTCCCCAAAGGGTGAATTTAGTGATGCTATCCCACTGACAGACACTATTTCAAGGCTTGTTTCTTAGTCATAGTCATTTACATTGAAGAGTGTTCTTAGATATGTATGCTTTTATGGTTAAAGGTACTCAATCCGATCAGAGGGTCCCCATGTCATCAAGATACAAGAACAACATTTCTTCAAAATACGCTTCAGTATCAGAATCGATTAATTGCCCAAAAATAATGCTAACCACAGTCAACTATAGTATAAAATTGCCCAAAACCTGTTATTTATCAACTTTTTGTTCAACGAAATTTTGCCAGTTGTCAAATATCTGACACAAAAAAGCCACTGGATTTTAGAGTTATCGATCTTCATCCGCTATCTGGTCAGATAAGTTCTTTTGTCGACAGTTTACTGGGCCACAAAAAATTTAAATTATAGATTTCAAACATCGATATCTGATCACTCCTAGCTTTGATGGGTGGGTTCCTCGACTCGAATCAAATAGTTTTAACCCCCGAAGCCAAGTAAAGAGTAATTTGCGAGCGCTAATTCGGATTGAGTACCTTTAAACTGATCATATTACTTTGAATATTCTTGTCGTGTCTTTGTGGTGCCTTCATTTTCATGTTTTATTTACTTGAAAAGTTGGCATTAGAAATAGGTGTCCAATTGGATGAGGCATCTCTAAAGAATGAAGTTGCAACATCTATGTTTATTCCAGCAACTTCTGTATTTTGATAAAAATATATTTGCAATTTTCATGATAAATCTATGTTATACTTTGAATTTATAATCAACAATTATAAACTTATCGCACTCTTCTGCTGTGAGATGTATAATGTATGTGTATTTTGCATGTGGGTATCCAGGATCAGTACCAGAGCAAAACATGTCCATTCATTTGTTGTGCCAAACAATGTGATGTGTATTCTGTTGTTACATTTTTGGCGATGATATGTTCATTTCATACAGGATTGCACCATGTAACAGTGGGATTCAAGTTTTCAAAATTTCTACTTTCTAAATGGTCAACCTAATCACCAATTTTGTTTAGAAGTTCAAACAGTTGGCCCCAAATGAATAGAGGCACACAATGGATGTATACAAAATTACAGACTACACACAATACAATATTTGTTCAGAGTTCTTCATACCGGGACATGGCTAGGGGTTCATTGTTGGGGTGCCCACCTTGGAAATCCCAACAACCCCATGCCCCCCCCCCCCCCCCCTTGAGCAGACCAAACCACAAATTAAGTCCCCCCCCCCCACTTGGGCTTTGATTTTACTCAACTGGTACCTCACATGCAGGCATGAATGGTAGGCCATTCTGAATAGATCAGTAGTCTTTGGGGGAGGAACAGGACATCCAATATTTGAGAAAAGTTTCAGATTTTAACTTGAAAATTGCAAAATCCTAACATCTAGTGGTTTAACTCCAGGCAAATTCACACCCTGATTTGTTTTTCTTAAATTGATTAGCAGTTTTTGATTGGCCACATTGGAGAGATCAGGACTGTGTTGGAAATTTCCAACCTGACACACCATTTCCAACTGATGGCCATTTCAGTCCAAAGAATTGACCAAAAGTTGGAAAATATTCTAATATGGAACGAATAAAAAACAAAAAAATCCCCCCTTTTAACTTGTTGGAAAATAAAACTATACGAGAACAATTTCAACCTATTGTTGGTGCTAAATTTCCAACTATTGTTGTGTCAGATATGAAAGTTTCGACCAAAGTTGGTGTGACCCCCCCCCAAACACCCCTTGTCAGCACGTCCCTGGGTATAGTCCATGGATACTTGCATGTGTAAAATAAACAAGCTTTACACATCTTTCTGCTCATGTGCACATAATGATTTACTGTGTGTTTCTCTATTGCTCGCTTTATTCCATTATGTCTGTGACATATTGTAAATAAATGTTGAATTTATAAATGCCATGGGACAAATGGTGTAGTTTTATTCACAGGCCCCTGGGGAGAAATACCAGATATACCAATGTATACTATATACCAGTGGCAAGGTTCACAAGTTCCCACAATCGTATCATATTCCTCAGAGATTCTCAAATTCCTTCTTCTCAGTTACAATATATTTCAATGTATCTTATGGGCCATGAAATTTCCTTTCTTTCAATTCGATAGTATCAATTAAACGAAGGGACGTCGAGATATCGTACCAAAAACTTGCAACATCTACTGAAATTTGGGAGTAAAACGGGTCGTCAGCTTCCCTTTCGGCCTCATATCCTCAATAATTATAAAAACAACTGTGAACTCAGCCAAAATGTGCCCCAGTGTTACTATAGGGCATAACATTTCCTTTCGTTTGATATACATGTATATTACGGAGTCAATTGAAGCGAAGTCCACAAATTGTACCGGGAATTTGCAAGTTCGGAAATTGTGATCGTAATAATTTATTTGGTATCCACAGGCCCCTGCATGGGGCAAATTAGTAAAATACCAATGTAGACTATACCAGTTCCAATGGTCGATTTTGGCTAAAAACCACACCAACTATCAGAACCCTACTAAATTCTAGAAATAGATAGTTGCAACCAAATTATCCCAAAGTGCACATGTGTCTAATTGGCAATAAAATTCCCTTTCATTTGATATATAACTCGGCGAAATTGAAAGAATCGAAGTCGAGATATTGTATCGCAAACCAGCGAAATCTACCGAAGAAATCGGGTCGTCAATCCCCCTGTCCGCGCAGAGGCCTTTGACCCAGTTATAAAATCAATATCTTCGAGCAATAATTTGTCGCGAACGTGTACTTAAACGCGATGACATAACCTATAAATGCTCATATGTTCCGCAAGTCACTCCGAAGCCATCCATACCTTTTTAGCTCAACTTACTTGTAAGTTTGAGCTATTGCCATGGTTTGGCGTCCGTCGTCCGTGTGTCCGTCAACAATTTCCTTTGGCGCGGGCTACAGGTTGTACCTTTGGTCTGATCTTCATGAAATTTGTCATGAATGTTGACATTGACATGTAGATGGGAACGAGTCATTTTTGGGTCATTCGGCCAAAAAACATGGCCGCTGGCAGCCATCTTGGATTTCAAGATTCAATCCATTGGCGCGGCCTACAGGTCGTACTGTTCATCTGATCATCATGAAATTTGTCATTGATGTTAATAATGACATGTAGATGGGAACGAGTGATTTTGGGGTCGTTCGGCCAAAAAACATGGCCGCTGGCAGCCATCTTGGATTTCAAGATTCAATCCATTGGCGCGGCCTACAGGTCGTTGTTTTGGTCGGAAGTTTATGAAATTTGTCATGGATGTTAACACTGTCATGTAGATGGGAACGAGTGATTTTGGAGTTGTTCGGCCAAAAAACATGGCCACCAGCAGCCATCTTGGATTTTACTCTTTGCATGACTAAATCCTTTGGCGCGGGCTACAGGTTGTACCTTTGGTCTAATCTTTATGAAATTTGTCATGAATGTTGACATTGACATGTAGATGGGAACGAATCAATGTGGGGTCATTCGGCCAAAAAACATGGCCGCTGGTGGCCATCTTAGATTTCAAAATTCAATCCATTGGCGCGGGCTACAGGTCGTACTGTTCGTCTGATCATCATGAAATTTGTCATGGATGTTAATATTGACATGTAGATGGGAACGAGTCATTTTGGGGTTGTTCGGCCAATAAACATGGCCACCAGCAGCCATCTTGGATTTTACTCTTTGCATGACTAAATCCTTTGGCGCGGGCTACAGGTCGTAGCTTCGATCGGAACATCATGAAATTGGTCATGGATGTTAACAATGACATGTAGATGGGAACGAGTGATTTTGGGGTCGTTCGGCCGAAAAACATGGCCGCCAGCAGCCATCTTGGATTTTACTCTTTGCATGACTAAATCCTTTGGCCCGGGCTACAGGTCGTACCTTTGGTCTGATCTTTATGAAATTTGTCATGAATGTCGACATTGACATGTAGATGGGAACGAGTCATTTTGGGGTCATTCTGCCAAAAAACATGGCCGCTGGCAGCCATCTTGGATTTCAAGATTCAATCCATTGGCGCGGGCTACAGGTCGTACTGTTCGTCTGATCATCATGAAATTTGTCATTGATGTTAATAATGACATGTAGATGGGAACGAGTGATTTTGGGGTCGTTCGGCCAAAAAACATGGCTGCCAGCAGCCATCTTGGATTTTACTCTTTGCATGACTAAATCCTTTGGCGCGGGCTACAGGTCGTTGTGTTGGTCGGAAGTTTATGAAATTTGTCATGGATGTTAACACTGACATGTAGATGGGAACGAGTGATTTTGGAGTCGTTCGGCCAAAAAACATGGCCGCCAGCAGCCATCTTGGATTTTACTCTTTGCATGACTAAATCCTTTGGCGCGGGCTATAGGTTGCCTTTGGTCTAATCTTTATAAAATTTGTCATGAACGTTGACATTGACATGTAAATGGGAACGAATCATTGTCGGGTCATTCGGCCAAAAAACATGGCTGCTGGCGGCCATCTTGGATTTCAAAATTCAATCCATTGGCGCGGGCTACAGGTCGTACTGTTCGTCTGATCATCATGAAATTTGTCATGAATGATAACAATGACATGTAGATGGGATCGAGTCGTTTTGGGGTCATTTGGTCAAAAAACATGGCCGCCAGCAGCCATCTTGGATTTTACTCTTTGCATGACTAAATCCTTTGGTGCGGGCTACAGGTCGTAGCTTTGGTCAAATGGTCATGAAATTTGTCATTAATTATAACAATGACATGTAGATGGGAACGAGTCGTTTTGGGGTCATTCGGTCAAAAAACATTGCCACCAGCATTTTACTTTTTGCATGACTAAATCCTTTGGCGTGGGCTACAGGTCATACCTTTGGTCTGATATTTATTAAATTTGTCATGAATGTTGACATTGACATGTAGATGGGAACGAATCATTGTGGGGTCATTCGGCCAAAAAACATGGCTGCCAGCGGCCATCTTGGATTTCAAAATTCAATCCATTGGCGCGGTCTACAGGTCGTACTGTTCGTCTGATCATCATGAAATTTGTATGTCGTAGCTTTGGTCAGATCTTCATAAAATTTGTCATGGATGTTAACAATTATACGTAGATGGGAACGAGTTCTTTTGGGGTCAATTGGCCAAAAAAAATGGCCACCAGCAGCCATCTTGTATTTTACTCTTTGCATCACTAAATCCTTTGGCGCATGTTAGACATTTCAATTAGCACCTTTCCTATTCCTCCATTTACTGTCAACCATTAAATTATTCCCCTACCTAAGTTGAGCTACAGTGTCATTGACACTTTCATTTATTATTTCATCCGATGCGTTTGTGTCCAATTTTTCAACTTTATCACGCTGGTCATCCTATAATCCCCGCTGCGGGCGTCAGTTAACCGCACATCGGGCTATAACAGTTAGAGTTTTCCACACAAGGGCTATAGTCTAATTCGTTAAAAGTAGTCAATTTAGAAGTTAAATAACAACCAATGGAAGACGCATATGATGGACAATGCCTGTTATGTTGTGGCAGGAGTTCAGAGAAAATTCAGATATCAGTTCTCGAGAAAAACACAATATTAGTCGAGCACATTCGGAATTTCGGGGTAAATTTAAGTTTCAATCAGCAAAACATTCATTGCAGACACTTCTCGAGAATTTTTTTTAAACATGGATCAGTCTATATGGGACACTCTAACCGTGACGTGTTTGTATAAAAAAAAAAAACCCAAATCCCTATATCCAATAACTCGAATAAAGACATCTTGCCAAACATACCGTACATCGATAAAGTAAAACGTATAATGCGGGCAGGAGTAAATTCCAATGCGGGCAAAATCTTGCCCGCTTCGGGTTTTACTCCGACACCGCGGAGTTTCACATGCAATATTGTCAATATTTTCCTACTTAAATGCAGAAAATTCCACTGTGATTGTAGATTTAGTTTCCTAAACTCTATATCAATGGAACATTGACAACGTTGTCCAAATTTATCACCACGCACTCATCTTAAAGCTGAAAGCACAAAATTGAAACACGGAAGCTTATTCTCACATGCACTTCATCGCGCATTTCGTCACTTTATTGAGCTTTATTCGCCGAACTGTTAACATTTTGTTGAAGCTGGGTTCACCACGCACCTTGTGGATCCGGAGTTGTGTCCTAAGAAAACAATTAATAACAAAATACATCCCTCAAAACAAACCTACCTGTACTGTTCGTTCGTGTCCGCAACGGGATTTACTCAATATTTGCATGCAGCGGGTATTATAGGATGACCAGCGTGTTTATTCATCAAACGAATTCCAGAAACAATACCCCCCCCCCCCCATTATCCATCCCCAGAGTGACAGCTTGACGTTAGCTATGTCATCACCACCATCAACCATGCAAGTGTTGATTTTTCTGAAGTCAGCTGCCTTCGCGGTTGTGGTTTTCTGTTTTCCAGTTCATTGCATTGATGTCCAGTCCATAACTATATTTCAATATCAGAGTCATTATTTGGAGCATATATAAACATTTATTATATACTTGCCCATGAATTATAAGGTTTTAGCAGTGAGATATAAGTGATATCCCACTAGTGAGTGATATCAGCTTGAAATTTCTGATGTATTGACATTCATTGGGGGCCATAGGCAAGTAACTAAAGTATATAATAAACAGAATATCCACACTTTTTCAGTAGATATGGGTTAAATCTCATTCGTGATGACAAAACATTTGAATTTCCACTCGTGGCTAAAGCCACTTGTGGAAATTCAATGTTTTGTCATCACTCATGAGATATAACCCATATCCACTGAAAAAGTGTGGATGTCCTCTATCTATCATCGCAACAAAATAATGATGCAGTTATGTTTTACACGACGTAAAACCATTATCAACGTGTTTAGTATACATATGTATCTTCAGAAACGACTGAGAACTGAAACTGTCCTCAGATCCAAGACTTTTGCGAAAATATTTTTGCCAGTTTTGAATTTGCGCAGATATGTGCGCGCATTTAAAGTACATGAATTCAAAACTGAGCGAAAAATAGTACTGCACGAATTTATATAGGATTGAAGCAGATTGGGATAGAATTATTTTTATCAATAGTCAACAATAAAAATGGTGAAGACTATAGTCTGAATGGTAGGGTATAGGATGGCACATATATTTATTGACCTAAAATAGATAGTGGAACAGGATTGGAAACAAGAGTGAACAAGGAATACATTTGGGGAATGGCATTCCTAATAACAAAATTAGTATTAAAAATGGTTTTAAAAAGTGTCAAATATGGGAGAAAGGGGGGGGTCCAAAAATTGCCGAGGAACAATTTTTTATTTGCAAGTAGGGCAGTACATTGAGATCGGACAAAACAAATGTTGAGACTCCTGTCTACAATTTTTTCCCAGACCCCCTCCCCCGGAAAAACACGTTTTCTCGACCTATGACCCACCCACCTACCCCGCCCTTTGTAAGGAAGAATTTTTGGAAACCCCACCCCTGTTATTGGTGATTTTTAAAGGAGCAAATACCAGAAAAGAAATATATGTTAGTAGTAGGTTTAGCCAGGTTATCTTCGCATACTTTAAACGGACATGCTGGCTCATTCGATCTTCCAAATTATGTCCACGTAATTTGGAAGTATTTGTGTAAGATATGCTGACAAATACACTAAATATTTATCTATACCGGCTTCGTATATGCTCTGAAAAATAATTGCGATAGTTAGTCATTTTCCAGCTGCATGCATGTTTTCACATATTCGCACATAATTGAAACAAATGCTCTTTATGTATTCCATATCAGGAATAGATTAACAGGGAGCGCTCTGTTTTGTTCCATGCCGTGCACTAGCTGCTATTTGTTTGGGACCCAAAACGCCCTAGCTGCAAACAGAGTTCAGTCCCCTTAGTCCAGGAGATATTGGTCAACCTCTGCACCCCCCCCCAGGACTTAACTTCACCCCACTAATTTTCTTCCTTAAGGTCTCCTCTAATTTTTTTCACTTGTTAACAAGAAAAAAAAGTGGCCGCAGAGACTCCAGACAAGATGGCGTCCATCATGGCGGCCATTTTTTTTAAATGCACCAGGTCTCTTTGATTGCCGTTATAGTAAAGATGATGTCACATGCCGTCCTGTTTTCCGCTCGATTCGTTATGCTAATATACAACCCTTACAAATTAGCCAAAAATCCGACACCAGAATCCAATATGGCGGCCAAGATGGCCGCCGAAATGTGAAATTATGCTATTTTTCTGTCATGTTACCACCTTTCGTTTGTCTCTGTGGGAAAATGTTAGAATATTTGCGTCATGTTATACATTTATCATATAGAGGAGTCATTGGCGAATACATGGGGACCATAATATGCATTCATTGCGGGATATTTTTGTCCGATATCACGTTTTCCCAAATGCCGGTATCATAGGTCAAAGCCGAATCTCCGTTAATAACGCGATGTTATGTTTCGAATCAATGAATGTTATTGCTATTATAACAACACCCATGCATATATATTTGCAGGAGATACTCGAGCTAGGATTCCTCTTATACCTGAGTCGAGGAATATTTACCCAAATCCAAGATGGCGGCCAAAATGGCCACCAGAAATAAAAAATCGCTGAAAATCGCTGATTTTAACATCAGTGAGCATTATTGTCATGACAACTCCACACCTGCTTACTATTGTAAGTTGGGAACACTTAGGCGAAGAACTTTCCTTGTACCATATCCAAATAAAAGTCCCCCAAATCCAAAATGGCGCCCACAATGCCGGACAGATTTTGAAAAATCACCGAAATTCCCTCATATTCACACCATTGGGCATTATTGTCGAGACAACTCCATCCATGCGTACAGTTGAGTTGGAAATACTGAGGTGAAGTAATTACCTTACATCTCATGCAAGAAAAGGTTTTCCAAATCGAAGATGGCGACCGAAATTTGAAAACACGCCTACATTCCTTTACTTTCTTAGGATGGGCGTTATTGTTTCGCGATTTCTACCCACCATTACATGTTGATATGTATGAATTATTCATTATGGTTTGGCAAGTGATACTCGCAGTCAATATGGCGGCCAAACTGGCGGGCAGAAATTGAAAAGAAGCCGATATTATCACATACTAATTTCATCTTTTTGTCATAATATTAATTTGTATAAACGAAGCGGTACATAATATAAGCCATCTATTAGTTCCAAAGTAAGTCGTAGCCTTTTGGAAGGATGAAAACACACAATCGCGATGTGGCATTTCAAAATCCATTCTCCACTAAGGGCTCATACTGGCCGTAACCGTATATAGGTGCGCCGAATAGTCATATTATGACTTCCAAGAATCAAACAACAGTACCTGAGCTTATTCTGAATTGCCACATTCAGCATTGTCTAGACTCGTTTCCGTCTCTTCGTCAGATTAATCTATCTCACTCACAACAACAGTTCACTACTCTTCTTCGTAGAAGGGTGCCACTAATCAGAATGTTTCAAACAATACATATGCCGGTGTCCAGCTCACGTGTTTGTTTCGAAAGCTTGGAATTCTTAGCGATCGATCGAGCTTCATTCGTGGTATAGCTTATGGTATAATTCAGATGCTACATATGGGGTATATGCGGCATCTTGTGCGATACACTATAAAGGTATTCGGTCGATGCGTATACTAGCTTTCAGAAGGACCTATCTATCTGCGTATTGTCAGCTTTGGTGACCTAATGGGGATAACAACGTGCTAAGGCGTAGAAGACCATAATGCATAATATACCCAAACTCCTTGACCATGATCATAAGAACAAGCTTGTTGGCGTCCAGCAATCGCCTCACCGAACAGTTCCAAGCAGATGATAACAATACACACGGTGCTAGTTTGTGGGTATGTGTCACGATAGTGGAAATGAAATTGGACCATGACTGCACCGCCCCATATTTGTTATGTTTTAGATTCAGACAGGATCTCATGTGTGGCTTTGCTTTCCTTGTATGCTAAGATTGTATATTCCCATCAGTTTGGAAGCCGTTCTTAAACAACTGGACCAGGAGTATGCCATTGACTACTGTTGTATAAGCCCCACCAAGACTGGGGTGTAGTCTTAAAGGCGATACATTTGATAGTTGGTTGATATGTCATACTCACGCTGGGTGGTATGGTTCAAGAAAGTACAAATGCCATCAACAAAAGGGTGAAATGTTCAACGCGAAGAACATCCAGAGGAATGTTACGTTGATGCGCTCTTGCATTCAGTTAAACAAACGTTGGTACACCAAGTGATTTCTTGGTAACATCACCATTGCGACCATTTTCCTACATGAGACATTAACTACTATATTCTAAAGTTATATATATATAAAGCTATATGATCATAAAGGTCGCGTTCCCCAACGTCCACTGCCATCGAGACTGTAAATTGTTCTTTAAATACATAGTGAAATAAATGCACCACAGTTCCTGACATTTTCTTGAATAATAACGCCCACATACTGACACTAACCCCGAGAGAGGATAACAAAATACGCATACATTCATGCTATAAAGATATTATCCTTTAGTCCATCCGACTGTTTTGAGGGAGGCTGGCATAGTATTATCCAGACAAAAGTGTACGTAGTTGAATCAGAAAGGCTTCGAAACGGATGTGGAAATACAATCTTACCACACCATATCTTAAACATGCACCAGGTGTAGGGATGGTGTATAGAGTGGCTCATTTCATTCCCACTATCATGGCGCATGTTCACAATCTAGCACCGCGAGCATTGTTCTTCTCTGCTGGGAGATATTCGACGATACAACTGCGGGGCGTCATACAGTTTGCTTCGGATAATGGTCAAGAAGTGTGGGTAGTCTGTACACTAGGGTCTTCTCCTTAGCAGATAGACATCTGTCCAAGGGAATGAGACAGCTAGCAACCTTCGAACCACTGTCGAAGTTGTCCACATATGCCAATACGTTCGCTGAGTTTGTGAGTTGACGAACCGTCTATTGAGAAGTGACTAGCTAACTGGTTCGCCAGGTGTACATGTCGTTATCCCATGGGGTATGAGACACATACATAGAGATGACCTTCTGTAAGCTTGTATACTCATCGGCCATATGCCTTCCTAGTTCAAGATGACGCACAAATATCATAGTTAGCAAATATTTACAATCGTAAGCTAGACACCGGAAAATGAATTGTTTGAAACGTTATGATTAGAGGGACCCTACTCCCAGGAAGTGGTGAATACTTTGTCGGTGTGAGCGACCTAGATTTATCAGACAAAGAAATGGAAGCTGGTCCAGATAATTATGGACGTGACGTGGCAAATCAGAATCTGTTATCGGGTAATTGTTCTGATATAACTATTTGGCGCACCACGCTTACGGCCATTATCGGCGCTAAGTGGAGACTGGATTTCGAAATGCCACATCGCGATATTAATAGTGGTTTTTCATCTTTCCAGAAGGATAAGAGCTATGTTATGCGTGTTGATACCTTCAAGTTGAACTAGTAGATGGTTTATGTACAGTTTCGTCCATACATACCGATATTATGACAAAAAGTTGAAATTAATATGTGAAAATATCGATTTCTTTTCAATTTCTAGCCGCCAATTTAGCAGCGATCTTGGCTGTGAGTATCAATTGCCAAACCCTAATGAATACTTCATGTCACTATTCCATATCAACATGTAATGGTGGGTAGAAATCGCGAAACAATAACGCCCATCCTAAGAATGTAAAGGAATGTAGGCGTGTTTTCAAATTTCGGTCGCCATTTTGGCGGCCATCTTCGATTTGGAAAAC
This sequence comes from Siphonodentalium dalli, assembly GCA_032622095.1. NCBI lineage: Eukaryota > Metazoa > Mollusca > Scaphopoda > Gadilida > Siphonodentaliidae > Siphonodentalium > Siphonodentalium dalli. The sequence goes on along the minus strand of CP136063.1, from coordinate 175,530,251 downwards.
CTTTTCTTGCATGAGATGTAAGGTAATTACTTCACCTCAGTATTTTCAACTCAACTGTACGCATGGATGGAGTTGTCTCGACAATAATGCCCAATGATGTGAATATGAGGGAATTTCGGTGATTTTTCAAAATCTGTCCGCCATTGTGGGCGCCATTTTGGATTTGGGGGACTTTTATTTGGATATGGTACAAGGACAGTTCTTCGCCTAAGTGTTCCCAACTTACAATAGTAAGCAGGTGTGGAGTTGTCATGACAATAATGCTCACTGATGTTAAAATCAGCGATTTTCAGCGATTTTTTATTTATGGTGGCCATTTTGGCCGCCATCTTGGATTTGGGTAAATATTCCTCGACTCAGGTATAAGAGGAATCCTAGCTCGAGTATCTCCTGCAAATATATATGCATGGGTGTTGTTATAATAGCAATAACATTCATTGATTCGAAACATAACATCGCGTTATTAACGGAGATTCGCCTTTGACCTATGATACCGGCATTTGGGAAATCGTGATATCGGACAAAAATATCCCGCAATGAATGCATATTATGGTCCCCATGTATTCGCCAATGACTCCTCTATATGATAAATGTATAACATGACGCAAAAATTCTAACATTTTCCCACAGAGACAAACGAAAGGTGGTAACATGACAGAAAAATAGCATAATTTCACATTTCGGCGGCCATCTTGGCCGCCATATTGGATTCTGGTGTCGGATTTTTGGCTAATTTGTAAGGGTTGTATATTAGTATAACGAATCGAGCGGAAAACAGGACGGCATGTGACATCATCTTTACTATAACGGCGACCAAAGATACCTGATGCATTAAAAAAAAATGGCCGCCATGATGGACGCCATCTTGTCTGGAGTCTCTGCGGCCACTTTTTTTTCTTGTTAACAAGTGAAAAAAATTAGAGGAGACCTTAAGGAAGAAAATTAGTGGGGTGAAGTTAAGTCCTGGGGGGGTGCAGAGGTTGACCAATATCTCCTGGACTACCTCGCTACGCTAGTTCATGCATAGGCCTATATGGGACTGAACTCTGTATGGAGCTCAGGGGCGTTCCTATGGGGATCCAACTGGGGGGGGGGGGGGTGTGAGACCATAAAATGTCCAACTATATATAAATTTGTCATGGATGCTAACATTGACATGTAGATGGGAACGAGTCATTTTGGGGTCATTCGGCAAAAAAAAATGCCACCAGCTGCCATCTTGGATTCAAAATTCAATTCATCATTCCATTAATTGCTCATCACAACTTTTAACTTCTTCTCAAAGTTGAGCTACAGTGTCATGGACACTTTAATTCGATTTTATTGAAGTTTTAAGCTAATATTCTGTTGAATTGTGACTCACTTTATTGAAATTAATTTATTCGGCTCCGGAGTTACCTCCCCGCTCAACGGCAAATCAAAATGACGGAAATCGTAGTCGGAAAAAACAATTTGTACAATTATGGAAATAGAAATACTTAGATCATTCGATTTACTTGTTACTTTTAATTTCCAACTATAGATTGGAATTTGAGTCATGAAATTTCCAACTATTGAATATTATGGTCCTCATGGAGGGGGTGAGACACCCCTGTCGGTACGTGCCTGATGGAGCTTGCCAAACAGCTTGTTCTAAGTTGCATTTTGTATGACTTCGATCATTGCGTCTTTCTGTGACATACCGGTATTATGCCCGTATAAAGGTACATCAAGTACCGGTATGTATCGACCTATTTCGATACCGGAAGAATTCAAAAGCGAACATTATTATGTGTATTTTGGAGCGCAATTAAACCGCCGACTGGCTTTATATAACAGTCAAGAAACAACAGCACTGTATAGGCAACGTTCACAGGTATGTTCCAGGCTACGTTCACAGGTATGTTCCAAATAAGAATGGTGAACTTTCATGCAATTAATCGAAGACCGCCATCTTTTGCATAGTTTTGAATGCAGGAAGTTCCGAACGTCACGCGATTAGAGGGGAGCCGGGTGATCTGTTGGACATTTCATGATGAAAACTGCCAATCTCTACCAGAGCGCACCAGTCATGGAATCAGGGAGCTAAATGTACGTGTTCCAGAGTAGGCCTACACCGTGGAATTGCTAAAGGTGAAGGTAACTGAAGAATGACCTTCACCTGATACATGTACGTGACACGTTATTAAAGGATGACATCGTGTTTATTTTATTTGTACATCATATCTAAATAATTTAAACTGGTGAATTAATGGGGGAATTGATTTTTGTGAGTGGGGAAATTGATTTAACTAGCTGCTGTAGTTCTGGGTTTTTTTCCAGACCAAATTTGGCTGTGTGATAGCCCTGTCGGGGGGTATCACCCCCTCCCCCTGAATCCTGAATACCAGCTAATTTTGGCCCTTTTTTGGGGGGTGAATCCTGAATACCAGTTAATTTTGGGGGGGAGGGGGGTGAATCCTGATCGAATACATGTTAAGAAATAATATGCGATAAATGACATAGGGGAGACCCGGCCGGGCAAAGCGGATCGCCCGGGCAAAGCCGATCACCTTTATTATTTCAATACTAGCAAATTATTCCGATTTTATCCGTATTTTAGAATAAGAAAGTTTTATATTTGGTTAGTTTTTATACATTTCCACAGAAAACTATGTATACTAAAATTTTGTAGCCCATTAGAACATTTTCGTCGACATTTTACGATTTTACCAAATTTGTAATTATTGTGTGTTTGCGGATGTCGATGGTCACATACCCATCTACCCGAATAAATGTTGTCGGTGTCTTAGGCAATATATATATATGTGGAATAAGATAATATGTCAGTTTGCTATATTTGATAGGACACGCGTGTTTACGCCGGACTGTAAAAAGATATGATCTGGGCAAAGCGGATCGGGCAAAGCGGATCATTCATAACATGACTAACTTCCGGTACACATGCGTAGACTAAGTGAATTTGGACAATTTTAGTCCGATGTATCGACAAAACTCGTGCCTTGCCGGAGCATGACCATAATTGGAAAACTTGAGCGTTTGAAAACACGCGGTATTAATTATTTGGGATAAATATGTATTATTGTAATAAATAAAACTAAAAAGCATATGAATAGTTGAAAATTATTGCATTTTCAGAAGGATTCGTTTGCTGATCCGCTTTGCCCGATGTGGTGATCCAATTTGCCCAACGGCCGGGCAAAGCGGATCAAAATTAAAAATCACCATAGCAACCAAACCAATAGATGTATCTTAATGCATCATCCGTCAAATGTTATGCCATCATGATTAGAAACTGACAGTGCTAATAATTCTGATTGCCGGTTGCATTTTGTACAAGAAACCCTTACGTGATCCGCTTTGCCCGGGTCTCCCCTACACATTGACGCCGGTCACGTACGTTATGGGTGTTATGATGCCGTTATGATACGATTAATGATACTTTATGATGGCATAGTGGTCGAATATGCCCAAGCAGCTATTATACCCACTCATTCATACAGATAACTAGCACAAAAATATTATTTTGCGCCATCAAAACCTGCGTTCAAGATGTTTTGCTTGAACCTGAATACCAGTTAATTCGGGGGTATGAATCCCGCATACGGCTTCAAAGCACCCTGAATCCCGCGTACCGAAATGGGGGGGGGGTGGTGATACCCTCCTGTCGTACACTTGGGGATTTATTTAAAAAAGTAAACACATGACCTATGATTTTTCTTGCATTTTCGTGATCAACTGGTGTCAATCTAGCTGGGTAAACATCACTGGAATAGCCTCTAGGCTTCAATTCAGAGAATTCGGTCGAAACGTTAACACTGTCGCCTATGGGAAACCATTTAGTTCAGTGATTCCTCATACTTCTTACCGAGTCACCAGGGGAGGTAAACCCTGCATGGAGTTTGGAAAACTGCCTCCCTATACGAACATCGCTTTGTAAAGTACCACTGTGAGCGAAACCATAGACTAAATATAGGGGAGACAATCTTCAAAACAGGAAGTCTCCACCGGCTTCGAACTTTGAACACGTAGATTTCCGCACATATTTACGTCGTAAAACACATCATTTAAAACAGAATTGAAGATAAAATATACCCGAATTTTGACACAACTTAAACTGAGCGATGGATTCGCTCTATCACCAAACAAACAGAATGATCCAAGGGATCCAAAATGACTTGGGGAGACTCGAAAAGGCGAGTGACAGCGAAGTCCATATGGTGGAAAACGAGATTCAAGCACACATTGACAGTGTCGTCAGTAACTGCGAACGGCTTGATATCTTAGTGAATAAAGAACCTCCGAATCGGAGACCAAATGCGAAATTAAAAGTTGATCAGATGAAATATGACTGTCAACACCTACAGTCTGCAATGAGGCAGTTGCAAACAAAAAGGTAAAATTATATGATTATAAATGATTGTTTAAATTTTACTTTATGACCAGGGGCGCCGGAAGCATCCAACTTCAAGGGCAGGGGGGGCAGAGCCTACAAAAAGTGCACTTTTCCGCAAAAAAGGGCATTTTCTCCGCAAACTCGCGAAAATAACCATAAATTCATTGTGGCAAAAATCCCTATTTTAATGGTATTTGTCGGTTTTTATGTCTGTTTTGTGATAAAATTGACAAAAAATTAATATTCCTTGTGAAATTGGTGGTATTTGGACCAAAAAAGTCACATTTTGCTATAAAAACACGAGATTAAACACACAAAAAGCATTTTCTGTCTCCAGAAAAAGGGCAAGTCCTGCCCCCCCCCCCCCCCCTGGTCAAGGGCAGGGGGGTCAGCTGCCCCCTCTGCCCCCCTCTTCCGACGCCCCTGTTTATGACAGCTACATGTAGTTACCTCGACACAAGTGGATATGAGCTTAACACATTGAGTGCCGGAAATCAATTAGTAATCTCGCCAGTTTGCCAAATCGTGGCAAGATACCGTAGATACCCTTAGCAAGTTAGTAGACCATAATTTGGCTTCATTGAAGCAAGAATTGGATGACGTAGTGAGTTTAGATGACAGAAACGAGATAACTCGTAGCCGGCACTGGCAGAATGAATTTGGGTATTCCCACCCCCAGTGCCAACTACGAGTTATCTCGTAGACACAAGAACTAGAGGACATTCAGCCAGAGAGTAGTGGAAACATGGAACAACCTACCAGAAAAAGTTGTATATTCAGAAAAAATGAATCAATTCAAGAACAACCTGGACCACCATTGGGACAAGCAAGAGGTGAAGTGCAACTTTAAGGCTGAGTTGGAAACAAATCTGACAATCTCTCAAACATGCAACATGTCCCTATCAGATAATTCTCTAGTTGACGTGTCATGTACAAGTATAAATGAGGTGGATACAGTGGCAACCACAGGAGCCAACATCCACTAAAAGCATAAGTAACCATATAAAGTAAGTAACAATTGGACACGTTTGAGCAATAAATATGAAGTAGAAAGTAACCCAAACAAGTTATTTTGGTAGTACCGGGTAAGCATATCTATGGAGGTGTGGTTGTCCTTGTGGTGGTATACAGTAATGCTCTAATTAATCGACCCCTTAACCAGAGCAGAATTATGGGTAACTTTTCAAGATTTAGTCTGAAATATGGCTTGTTGCCATTCATCGGAAAGCTCTCGGGGAGATAATAAGATAATGGTAGCATCAACGCGTGTAACGTCATGGATTATCCGCTTATATCTTGAGTAGGATGCGTCCACTCGCACAAGAGTGGGGGGAACAGATTTGGCAGGCCTGTGTGACTTGTGTGGGTGGTTGTGCGAAGTTTCAATGTGTTGATGTAATCATTCCTCGAAACTGGCTTCGCATGTTTGTACATTGTGAATATCCATCACCCTGACTGTGTTTACATGCGTGCACATTGCCAGTCTATTGAATACCAAATACCCAGTCTAATTGACCACACACGACTGCCTTTGGTGGTCACTCAGTGAGAAGGTGTCAGCTGTTTTCACTCACAACTGGACCATTTTGAGTAGAATATATGTGCTGATGGTGCTCACTTCAGTTTCAAGAACGATGTAAGGGGAGCCACACTATTTGTTTGATAAAATCGCTGTTCCGATGCGGGTTTTCGTGGTGTATCGACCTATTCCACTGCTTCCGTTTGTCAGTTACACCTTGTTTCATGCAGTGCGTCTATAACCGAAAGGTTCTTGCACTGCAATATCTACAGATACAGATTCTCTCACTGGCAGATTCAAAGCGACATTACAGTAATTTGGAGTGAGGAGAATTGATATAGTGCAGTTACCCGACTTAAAATCCCCCCAAAAAATCAGGTTTCAATAACATTTCTGAATCAGTGAATGGTATCAACAAGAGCGAAGGGAAAGTAAAGTCTAAAGAACGTATTTCAATAACAGCTGGACAAACATTTTACAAATACTTGTAAACACACTCTGTCACTCACCACAAAAATCGTGGCATACATGTCCTGTGTTTCCTATAAATAACTTGTTTCTCTTCTACTTTCAGTGCAGTGATAAAATCATTCCAGTCACCAAATTATCAGAGTTTAAACTATTTTTCACATTTATTTCCAATTGACTTGTATTTAGAACCATGTACATTTTGAACCCATTGACATTTTACAGATTTGTTGAGTGATCCTGGTAGTGCCTAGCCTGAGTGGCACGAAACATCCAGACCCCCTGCCATGCAGTGTTCCGAACCCTGGGCCTGGATCGAAACATCAGGGCTTAAAATCATGATGAGAATCAGAATCTTGATTCTCAGTTTGATTCTTGTAAAATCAGCTGATTCACCGTAGAAAGCAATAAATTTATTCTCACAAATTTTGAGGCATGAACATCCAGATAGTACATGTATGTCTTTGCACGAACATTCCATGCTACTCCTTGCTTGAATTTAACAAGTGCCCACATAACCGTGACGATTTCAACATAGCCACCACGGCCAAACTACACCTGGTTCACTGGCAAACTTGCATGGAAATATTAAATGAGCTTTGACTTGCTTTCCTGTGCACTCCTTGATGGCAATTGATGGCATGACTTGTCAGACTGAGCATATTCATGTGTATATGTCTCATCTACTTCTCTTTCTACCTCTCTACCTCCATCTTTATCTTTCATTGTTTTACTTACCTCCTGTCATCTTACTAGTATATATCTTAAGCAACATGACAGTCCTGTTGTGTGAGGAGGTTGGGGTAGCAAGGTTTTATTATCATATTTCTGTATTTAAGATATCTGTACTATATGAATCATAATGAATGTCACACTGTATTGCTCTTTTGTATATGTTTTTATGCTCACCTGCCTACTAGTACATGTACCTGTTATGCATCTATTAGCCATTAATTTTTTTAACTATCTACATGTATCTATCTGTGACTGTGATGTACATGTATGGTACTAGTATGGCTGAAGGGGTCACTCTCACCAAAAAAAGTGCTGAAGGGTACACAGGTTTTGAAAATGAGCTGAAGGGTACACAGGTTTTGAAATGTCGTTCTAAAAGACTGTGACGTTTAGTTTTCGTATCTGCCATGATTTCTGTTGGAGAATAACTGTTTATGTTCGGATGAACATTAAAATGAACTGAAAACAAACTGGTAATGGGCGCCAGACTTTCAGAAACACAGTTTAAGTAACGATGTTAGTGCCAATCACAAACCCTGTGTACCCTTCAGCACATTTTCAAACCCTTCAGCACTTTTTTCAAACCCTTCAGCACTTTTTTTGGTGAGAGTGACCCCTTCTGCACTAGTATGTGCTGTTTGGTTGTGGCTTAGATGCCGTTCAGCCACAGTGTACTTGCCATTCGGTCACGGTGTCCTTACTGTTCAATGAAGATCTATGCTTTAAAACACAAAACTGACAAAAGATGACAATATAATAAAATAAGGTTTGATTGAGCCCTTTGTTCAAATGAAATAAACATTGATGTTGTCTTAGTGTCGCATTATGGAATGGAAGTCTGCAGACAGCAAAAATTCATTGCTGAAGAACAAAGAGTTACTTAGTCCAAGTCTTCTTGTACTAAAACCAGCTTAGATATTGGGATGGCGAGATGCTGCATCTCGCCATCCCAATATCTTAGCTGGTTTTAGTACGGGAAGACTTGGACTAAGAGTTACTGAGATAACAAGGACTATCTTGATAATCAGTAATTTAAATTCACATCGAACCAAAGTCTGTCATGATAAAATTTTACCATATTCCAATTGTAAACTGAAGATACATGTGCAGAGCATGTAACTATTAGTATGTAGCCTGTGGGACCGTGTGGGTTCCATTATTGTTATGTAATTAGACAGTATGTATTCAGACTAGTAACTGTGTGGATCCTAGGCTTTTTAGCAGAGGATATATTCTGGCCTAGGACATTTTTATACCCCCCCCACAACGAAGTTAGGAGGGGGGGGGGGTATACTGGAATCAGCTTGTCCGTCCGTCGTCCGTCCATGGACACAAATTTGTCCTGAGTTTTTCTCAGTCGTTTTTTTATCAATTTCCGTGAAACTTGGCACAGACATCAACCACCTGTGCACCTGCGATTATGACGTCTGTCGGACATATTTTGGTGGAGTTATCCCCCTTTTTTCGACTTAGAAATTTGTTTGCAACATGCATAATTTTGTCCGAGCTTTTATTCCTACATTTTTAGGTCAATGTTTTTTAATCTTGGCACTGATATTTAGTACCATGGGAACCTGTGCACCTGCGATTATGATGTTTGTCCGACTTTTTTTTGTGGAGTTATTCCTCTTTTTCGACTTAGAACATTTTCGCAAGATGCATAATTTTGTCCGAGCTTTTCGGTTTAAGATTAGGGTTAGGGTTGTGCACCTGCAATGGGAACTGTTATTTTATTATTTTAACTAAATGTTTACTGACATGTGAAACATCTTAGTATTTTAAAAACACGGGGGGTATTTTTAGTCCCATTAGGACAGTCACACGTCTAGTTTAGCATAGAAATTAAAGTGATGTGAAACACTGGTAGAAATTGAGAATACTCTTGCTCAAATTAGTTATTTTTGACGAATATTAAACCAATATGACAACACACATCATCATTCTTATATGTTAATTAAATGTAATGACTCTCAGTGGCGAAATAAATTGTGTTCATATCTATCGCCGATAATTTCGTCCCGAATCGAGATGTAAATATTTACAATTGAGCATAGTTCAGACGATGTTTTCTATGGACTAGTATGGTCGATTTCTTTGAAATTTTCCGCGATGTTAATAGAATGCTACATTTCCCCAGCTTGGCATAGCGTATGAGTACTAACTTATCCATTCCACTCACCGGAACAAGTCCATAATATGCCTTTAACAGGACTGATCTAGCAGCTAATTTAAACCAAACCAAACATATATGTTAATTAACTATGTTTCAGGTATCTCAGGGAAGAGGCTGACAGGGAAAGAGAAGCTCTATTGTCCAGATCTTTTACAGCAAACGATTCCAACACGTCTATTATGATCGATGCTGCATTGGAGCATAACACGCGAATGCAAAACTCACATCGTGAAGTTGATAATCTTATTGGTTCAGGACAAAGTATAATAGGCAATCTTCGTGAACAAAGATTGACATTGAAGGGAGTTCGAAGAAAGATATTGGATATAGGAAACACTCTCGGGTTATCGAACACTGTGATGAGGTACATTGAAAAGAGAACACACCAAGACAAATTCATTCTATTCGGAGGCATGATTCTTACTTGTATCATCATGTTCCTCATATGGAAGTACTTTGGATGATTCTTTACTGTTTGGAATTTCGTTTTTTATTCCAGTGTATTCTTAGGAAGTATTTCCTTCCAACGCTCAACTGCCGAATAATAGTGATATAACAAAATTTATTTTTAGAAAAAAAAACACATGCTTTCTAAATTATTGTAACTCTTGACAATTATTTTAAATTTAACATGTTATATTTTATCGTTATTGATTGACAATTATGTTAGATGAGAGTCAGAGATTGACTTCAAAACCATGCATGGGAATGGAAGAAATTACATGTGGAAAATCAGTAGTGTGCAGTGACACAGTGGTTCATTTGGCACAGTAGATTGTGATTATATATCAAGTTTGGGTTGTGTTATGTGCTGCAACTTTATTTCATTATTTTCTATAAAGTGTCTTTGATGTATGTCTTCCCTACCGGTATTGTGAATTTTTGCCAAAAATGAGCCACTTTCACTATTATTCAGCCTTCACTATTATTTGGCAGATGAGAGTACTTGGTTGGACCTTCCCCCACCAAGAACATTTTGCCATTTACCCTCTGGATATGTGCCCACTTTGCAAATATGAGAATGAACTTTTCTAGTTCGCTTTATTACTCACCACAGATTATTATCAAAACACTGTGATGAGGTACATTGAAAAGAGAACACACCAAAAAAATTCATTCCACTCGGAGGCATGATTCTTACTTGTATCAATTTGTTCCTCATATGGAGGTACTTTGGATGATATCATGGTATTTATAGTTTTGAATCTTGTTTTATTTTATTCCAGGGTATTCTCAGGAAGTATTCACAATTATTTGAAATTTAACATTTTCAGCACAACTTGACATGGCATCCATGCGTCCATCAACAATTTTCTTTGGCACACCCTGAAGGCCACATCCCTCATTCGATCGTCACCAAACTATATATGGATCCTCGGGGCGACCTCTAGATGGGAGCTTACCATTCCCCCCCAAATTCTGTTAAAAAATATGGCCATCAGCAGATATCTTAGATTACACATTTGAATCCATCGACACACCATGCAGCCCACAATGATGGGTGAAATGTTTTGAAATTTTGCAGACATTTTTGGGATAGGAACTACTAGTATTGAATTTGAACATTTTTCAATGAAAAACATGGCCGCCGGCAGCCATCCCCTACAGACCACATCCCTCATCTGATTGTCACCAATCTTCATACGGATCTTCTGGGTGACCACTAGATGGGAGCTATAAAAAAATTCCGAATTTCTTTGAAAAACATGGCCGCCGACAGGTATCTTGGGTTTTTATCTTTGCATGACTAAGTCCTTAGTCACCCCCTATATGCCACATCCCTTATCCAATCATCACCAAATTACATATTGATATTTGGTGTGACCTCTAGATGGTAGATTACCATTTTGTCCGAATTTTGTTAGCTTGAATTTCACATTTGAATCCATCAACACACCCTGCTGCCCACATTAATGCTGATATGTTTTGAAAATTTACAGGCATTTTTCGGATCACCTCCAAATGGGAGCTATCAATTTTGAATGATATTCGATCGAAAACATGGCTGCCGGCAGCCATCTTGTATCTTACTCTTTGCATGACTCTGGCATGCCCTACATCCCACAGTTTTTATCCAATTGATCCCAAGCTTCATATAGTTCCCAAACTTCATACATATTATCCCCACAACAACATATACCACAACCAGGTATTCTGAATTCAAAGCACTAAATATGTTACCAACTAGGACAGCGTCAATTCACTGAAAATGATGATGGTTCTAAAAATCTCGGAAAAAAAGTACCAGAATATATGAATGAATGTTTTTGTTATGTTCATGCTCATTTGCCATATACCAATCGATCCGGTCCTCTCAGATTTTCACTTCCCTCAATGGGAACATATGGAAGGAAATCCTTCAATTATATTATAAAAGTACAGCCATAAGGCTCTGGAACTGCCACGACAAAGCCTTTCACCAGTAATTGTGATAAGTTGATGCCCATCGCAGAACCCAGAGACTTCAATAAGTGTACTATAACATCTTAACATTTCCCCATTTACCACCCCCCCCCCACACTCTCAAAGTTCATCTCTGTCAATTTATTGTATTTATATATTTTATTAAATGTATTTATTTGTAATTATTTATATGTATAATGCAGATTGAATTTATCTAAATAAAAATTAATCAATCATGGGCTCTTCGGGTTGACCTCTGGTATTACTTAAACATGTACACTTTCCGCATTACTTGTCGCTCCATTGACTAATGTATGGCATTATACCATCTCCAAGTTGAGCTACAGTGTCATTGACACTTTCGTATATTGTAGTGTTATTGACAGACAATTACATATAGATGATAGTCAGATTGACTTCAAAGCCGTGCATGGGAATGGAAGAAATTACATGTAGGAAATCAGTGGTGTGCAGTGACAGTGATTCAAAGGCCCATTTAATTTTTGAATCACCAGATCACATTATATACAAAATATTCTGTATTCTATACCATTTGAAAAGGGAATCTCCAAAACATTGTATTATCAACTGATCCAGTCGAATAAACTGGGAACATGTTGTTTGTGTCGATGTATCGACGTGTGTTCTGTGCTTAATTTTAATCTGGACTGTACTGTAAAGTCTATTCTCAATGGAAGGGGAATAACTATATCTCTTAGTTTGAATTATGATGCATTCTGGGTTGACAACGATGAAACTCTTGGAATGAATCTGAGAATGTCTATCACTTGGTGGACCCTCCTAGGCCACAGCTGTTCCGTATTCTGGTGGAATATATAAAGTTTTGGTTCCTCTTCCAAATGGTATATAATATGGAATATGTTGTGTTTAATGTTATCTGAGCAGTCAAAAATTAAGTGGGCCTTTAGTTGGCACAGTAGATTATGATTATACATTGTACAGTAATGCCCAAAGTAATTGACCACTTAACCATATCAGAATTATGGGTAATTTTTCAGGATTTAGTCGGAAATATGGCTTGTTGCCATTCATCATAACGCTCTCAGTGAGAGCTTTCCGATGAATGGCAACAAGCCATATTTCCGACTAAATCCTGAAAAAATTACCCATAATTCTGCTGTGGTTAAGTGGTCAATTACTTTGGGCATTACTGTATATTAAATTTGGATTGCGACCATGTGCTGCAACATCAATTCATTATTTTCTAAAAAAAAGTGACTTTGATCCTTTGATGTACTTGTATTCCTTCACTACTATTAAAGATGCATAATCCGATTAAGCTCCCTCAATTACTATTTATTTTGGTTTCTGGGGTTAAAAATATTTGATTCGAGTCGAGGAACCCTATAAAAGCTCAGAGTTATTAGATATTTTTGAAATCTATTTTTTTTCACCATCGAGACTTAATAGTGGCCCAGTAAAAAGTCGATGAGACCATGGTCTCGACCAAATTGCGGATGAAGATGGATAACTCTAAAATCAAGAGGCTTTGTGCCAAATTTTGTCGAACAACATGTTGATAAATAACAAGTTTCAGGCAATTTTATATCATAATTGAGAGTGGTTAGCATTATTTTTGGGCAACTAATCGATACTGATATGTAACTGAAGCGGCATTTCTAAAAAAAATGTTGTTGGAATCTGATTTTGTGGTGACCATCGAATTGGATTGTGTACCTTTAATTTTAGCCAAAAAATTAACCCCATCACTATTATTTGGCAGATGAGAGTAAATGTTGTCATTTAATATACAATTGTTCCTAGAAGTACAGTGTTATTGCTGTTCCATATTTACAAATCTCTATGGAAATTACGTTCAGGGTTGACGTCTAATGACGTACATGACGTTCGCCTCAACCATGAAACCGGAACTATATACACAGAACGACACGATGTGTAAATGAGTTTGTTGATACGGCACGAGTGCTGTCGCGGAAGGATAGAACGAGAGGCGCTTGCGCCTCGAGTTCTATCCTTCCGCGACAGCACGAGTGCCGTATCGACAAACCCATTTACACATCGTGTCGTTCTGTGTTTATTACACGCTTCGCGTCCTAGAATCCGTGCATTAAAAATACAGGATTAGAAGGTTTATTTAGGCTCACACAGGGAGAGTTTGTCGTGTGTGATGATTCTTTTATTTAAATAGTTCCAGTTTCATGGTTGAGGCGAACGTCATGTACGTCATTTTACGTCGACGAGATGCGTATGGAACGTACGTTCCATACGGATTTGTAAATATGGAACAGCAATAACACTGTACTTCTAGGAACAAGCGTGTAATAAAAAATAAAACCGTCATTGCACATGACAAAACAAGGCCTGTATGTGCCTAAATAAATCTTGTAAGTCTGTATTATTTAATGCACAGATTCTATGACGGGTGATGTGTAATAAACACAGAACGACACGTGTGTTAATGGGTTTATTGATACGGCACTTGTACCATCGCGGATGGACGGATAGAACATTCTATCCTCGGGCTAACATTTGTGCCGTATCAACACACCCATCAACACACTTGTGTCGTTCTGTGTATTTACTATTTTGATATTTCCCCACTCAGCAGATATCAGCATGAACATTTCTAATTCAGTGTATTGCCCACCACATAATCAGGATTCAGCTTACGACGTGACTTATGAGACATAATCTCTTTTCTTCTTTGAGCTTCAAGGCAAATAATATTTCCTGTCATGCGCCTCAGCTCGCATAATACAGTAATGCCCTAAATAATCGACTCCTTAACCACAGCAGATTTATGGGTAATTTTTCAGGATTTAGTCGGAAATATGGCTTGTTGCCATTCATCATAACGCTCTCAGTGAGAGCTTTCAGATGAATGGCAACAAGCCATATTTCCGACTAAATACTGAAAAATTACCACCAATTCTGCTGTGGTTAAGGAATCGATTGTTTTGGGCATTACTGTATGTAGGTTCTGCAACTAATGGATAGAATTATGACTACTCGTAGTCGTATAATTCATGTAGGGCCAAACAAATTGTTTCGACAAAAATAACTACGACGATTAGGATTACTGAATACGGCATTGCATGGGTAATCGTGCGCAGTGAGATTTTCTCTTTGCACGATCTACCAGATAAATCACAACGCATTCAATAATCTTTTATTCAGTTGACCATTTGAGGATAGTTGACTGACACTAGATAAGTGATGGCAGTCCGGGAGCTAATAAGGGTACCATTGTACCCCACTCGGACTTAACTTTGCCCCACTCATTTTGTTCCTTATTATGTCCTTCAACTTTTAAGCAATGTTAACAAGAGAAAAAAGTGGCCGTGTAGACTCCAGACAAGATGGCGGCCATTATGGCGGCCATTTTTCAGACTCTGCCCTCAGTCAGGTTGATGCAAATTATAGCTGGAAACTCTAGTAAACTGTATACAAATATATATATATATATATATATATATATATATATATATATATATATATATATATATATACACACACACATTTGTATACAGTTTACCCTATACAAATATATATATATATAATTATATACACACACATTTGTATACAGTTTACTAGAGTTTCCCGCTATAATTTGCATCAACCTGACTGAGGGTTTTTTGCACGAGGGGTGCGCCATGAGTACAATTCGTGCTCTCCCACTGAAACTGTGTGCGAAATTCAGCGCTATTCCTTTTGTCCAGACCATAGCTGGAATTAGAAAATTTACAATTACACAACATATAGCTGTAGAGGGCGCAGCTAGGCTGTATTGACGGGCCGATTGAGCTGAAATTTGATACGTTAATGAGTCGTTAATTTGCTGAAAATAAAGCATTTTAATCACATTATCGACTCATAATAAGGCGATTCTATAAGCAGATTATGAGCGGAGAATGAAGCAAATAAGACAACTCGACTTTTCATGTGTTAACTGTGTTTTCACTGTGGACGGCTCCATAAAATGAAATAATTGATATGACTCCATTATCTGCTTATTTCAGAATCAAATAATCACATTATGTAATACCTATTTCATATTATAGGTCGATTATATGTGCGTAGTTCCGCGAGGATATGTTGCGAATACCACAGCTGGACTGAAAATTTCGGCTAACATATCAACAAACAAAAAATTCGCAGAAAAATGTATTGCCCTATGAGACTTTTATAGACCTAATTCGTGCTCTCCAACTCACAAATCTTCCACAAATCTTCCACAAATCTTTTTTTAGCTGAAATTTTATTTCACGTTCGATATTCAGATATTCATTCGAGATTCGCGTGAAGTTAGTTCGACGTTCGATATTGGGCACTTATAAAATTTCAACAAAAAAAAACTAAATTTCGTTTTATGCACGAGGGGTGCGCCACATTGAGTCCAATTCGTGCTCTTGGACTGGAACTTCGGGCAAAATTCCGCGCTTTTCCTGTTTTCCAAACCATAGTAGAAAATTTACACTTACACGACATATAACTGTAGAGGGCAGGGCGCATGCTGTATTGACGGGCCGATTGAGCTGAAATTTGATAATTATAGTCACTCCCATATGAGAACTGCACATGCCAATCTACAGTCCAGACATGATCAGCGTCATGCGTTTTCAATATCGAATATCACAGCTGGACTGAAAATTCGGCTATCATATCGAAAAAACAAAATTCGTAGAAAAATTTATTGCACTAGGAGCCTTCTGTAGACATAATTCGTGCTCTCCAACTCACAAATTTTCCACTTTTTGTTAGCTGAAATTTTATTTCACTTTCGATATTCAGATATTATTTCGAGATTCGCGTGAAGTTAGTTCGACGTTCCACGTTCGATATTTGATATTCGGCACTTGTAAAACAACAAAAAATAAAGTTTTGTTTTATGCATGAGGGGCGCGCCATGAGTCAAATTCGTTCTCTCCCACTGAGACTTCGTCCGGAATTCCGCGCTTTTCATGTTTTCCAGACCATTGCTGGACGTTCGATATTCGATAATAGCGAGTTTGCGATTTCAAACCGGTACGGGTACCGGTACGCGTACGGGTAGCTACCCGTACCGGTACACGTTTTGAAATCGCAAACTGTTTTACCGGTAGAATTCATCACATCGACTGGTAATGTATGGTGCGCCAACTGCAACAAAAAAGATATTATGATATAGATTGTTATTCGCGTTATTGGCCTATGTTATACTTAACGTTATGGGTTGTTGGAAATATGTATTTAGATTAGATGAGCCCCATGATAATCAGTTGCTTTCATCAATGACGAGCTAGGTGGCAGTCGGACGTTGCTTTTCTTTCACTCATATTGGTAACATTTTCAACAATTGGATTCTACAAGTCATAGACCGATCGAGTGTTGACAATAAATCGGTTGGAATTTTTAAACTTAGAAAATAGATTATGATAGCTCAAATATACAATTACGTTATATATAGTTAAAATGTCCAACCAATATTCGGTGTAAAATGTATTGTTTTAGACCAAGGGTCTAATATTGTCCTACATGCATGTACTTTCAGTTCGATATAATACCGCATTTGTCCCTTATTTTAGTTGGGGAATATTTAGTCATATTAAAGATGCATAATCCGAATTAACGCTCCCAAGTTACTATATTTGGCTTCGGGGGTAAAACTAAATATTTGATTCGAATCGAGGAACCCACCATCAAAGCGCAGAGTGATCAGATATCGATTTTTGAAGTTTGTTATTTCTTGAATTGTGTAATTATTTGTGGCCCAGAAAAGAGTCATCAAACCGACGGTGTCGGACAAAATTGCGGACGAAGATGCTTAATTCTAAAATCAAGTGGTAATGCGGCCAAACTTTTATACTATAGTTGACAGCAGTTAGCATTATTTTGTTGTAATTAATCGATTCTGGTAACAAAAGCGTATTTTGAAGATATGTTCTTGTTGTAACTTTATCACCCCATGCATCCGGAAATGCTCGTAGCGGAAGACATGCTCGTAGCGGAATAACCACATGGCCCGCGATTTGCACATCGTCTTTAGTTGTCGTAAGTTATTTCATAAAAACACGGTTTATTTTTTCTTGATTTTTGTTAAAGTTAACAGCGATAATCGGTCTACAGAAATGAGCGGTTGTGGTTTCCGCAATTTGCATATTACTGTTCGATAATTGGGTTTTATACGAAAATTATTACCTGAAATACTTACTCGATATAAGTTTTATCAAATTTTAATGAATCTTTGCATTGACATATTATATAACATACAGTCTCTCAAAGTATGATATCTTAGCTTCAAAATGAACTGGACATGTTTGCGATGTGAATCATATTAGTATACGAAAAATTAGTTTCCGTGGAGGCACTCACTCGATTTTGGGGTATGTCTATAGCTGCATGGTGCTATAGACATTTCATACCACTGCTATAGACATACCATATTTTCTTGCTATGACCTGCATATATGGTTATTTTTTACTATGGAAAATGTAGATACATGACTGGAAATGTTGTATATTATATTAAGGGAATATCCGCGGAAATAGCAATGTATGCAAAGACTAGATTGTCTGGGCTGTTACCACAGAAATCGTAATTTTATGTAAGAAATGCAAATTTTGCCACAATTTTTGGCCTAACTTCCCGGTAAAATAGGATTAAACTGCGTCCATGTTTAAAGAAGTTTGATGTACAGTTGGGTAAATTGTAGCCACAAATAATACCACCACCGCCAACCACTGGTATGTGTTGGTTTCGGTGCAACATTTGTCTAACCGTGAACGGTGTGCAAATCGCGGGCCATGTGGTTATTCCGCTACGAGCATGTCTTCCGCCACGAGCATATCCGGATGCATGGGGTGTTTATGATATGGGGACCGTCTGATCGGTTTGAGTAGCTTTAAGTAAACCCTTGTTTGGAATCTTTCAACAGATCGAAGGGTCGGCCCGTCGGGGCAAGGGAATATTTATCCCAAGAATTGGGATTGTTGTCGGGATCTAAACCCGGAGGTAGGTTGAAATGTTTAACTTGGTAACAAAAAAGGTGTCAAAATGTAGTCTGTTTATTATACGGATTGAATAAAGAGCGTTTTCTTCACTTCTGTGCGAAACACTGAAACTCGCTCTGCTTATATGCTTAGATTTTGTAGAGTATATATGTATAGGTATTTCGTGTATTTGGCGACCTATATTATCCCCAACTACAGTATACACATAAGTATTGTGGTTCAAATGCGCCATGTCCGTTCAGATAGTAAATATATTTAAAATGAGAAATCAGTCCCCACCTACATACGATAAGGTAACTAAACGGTAATTGTATTCAAATGTGCAATGCATAGATAAATCCACGATATATTTATGTCCTTGTACAATGGGTTGAGACAGGGACGTGACGACATGGGTGTCTTAACCCCCTCCCCAACTTTGGTCAAATGTTCAACATTTGGAAATTTGATATACCTGACACAACATTTGTTGGAAATTTCACACAAACAATAGGTTGAAATTGTTTTCGTAGTTTGATTTTCGAACAATTTATTAGTGGATAATTTGTAGTTTTTAGACCAACATTTGCATATTTCCCTATTTTTTGTAACAAAATTTGGACTGAAATGGCTGTCAGAAACAGTTGGAAATTGTTCAAGCTTGGGGGGGGGGGGGGGGGGGTGTCAGGTCTCAAAATTTCCAACAATTGGAAAGCTTGATGCCAGCCAAGGGGAGGGGTGGATTTACGCGCAAACTTGTGAATTTGATATGGTTCGAGATGTGTAGTTCGAAGGTGGACACCCTTCATAACGCGCAGACCATCTATAGCCATGTCCCTGCAATGGGCGTCTATAGCACCATCTACTCACTCTATTAATCACAACCTGTCATTAATGCAGTGAACAAAGTTGTTAGTGAAAAAAAATCGGCCTTCCGTATTTACCTAAGTGCTAGAAGCCGCCTCGAGAATTTGAACACAAATCCTGGGTTAAAATGACAACTTTATCAATAATATTTGCCCATGAAATCTTTCAATAAATAGGTTAACGCATAGCTGACTGGAATTTCATGGACCCTTGAGTGAGAAAATCGTAGTGAAAGGCTACCGGTCAATGGGACAAATCTACCCGTTTCAATTCGCTATCGCTTTATGTGCTGCATTGAAAGTACCCAAGTGACCGTGACGATGTTCACATATTTACCCGTACCCGTTCCCGTCGAACGGGTATCGCAAACTCGATATTAAGATATTCATTCGAGATTCGTGTGAAGTTAGTTCGACGTTCAACGTTCGATATTCGGCACTAAGAAAAAAAAATAAAATAAAATTCGTTTTATGCACGAGGGTTGCGCCATGAGTGAGTCCAATTCGTGTTCTCCCACTGCATGGAACTTCGTGCGAAATTCGGCGCTTTTCCTGTTTTCCAGACCATACTGGACTTAACTGAAAATTTACACTTACACGACATATAGCTGTAGAAGGCGCAGGCTGTGTTGACGGGCCGATTGAGCTGAAATTTGATAATTATAGTCACTCCCATATGAGAACTGCGCATGCCAATCTACAAGTCCAGACATGGTCATCGTCATACGTTTTCAATATCGATTACCATAGCTGGTCAGAAAATTTAAGCTAACATATCGAAATAAAAAATTCGCTGAATAATTGATTGCACTAGGAGACCAGAGACGTGGCGACATGGGGGGGGGGAGGGGGGTGCTGGATTGGGGGGGGGTGTATCACCCCCAACTTTGGTCAAAATTTTCAACAGTTGGAAATTTCATACCTGACACAACATTAGTTGGAAATTTCACGCCAACAGTAGGTTGAAAATGTTCTCGTTTGATTTTCAAACAATTTATTGGGAGGAATTTATTGTTTTTGGACCAATATTTGCATATTTTCCTTCTTTTGGTAAAAATATTGGACTGAAATGGCCATCAGTTGGAAATTTTCCAACCTTAGGGGGTGTCAGGTTGGAAATTTCCAACACTTGGAAAGCTTGTGTCCTGGTCCCTCCCCCGTGACCAGTCAAAAACTGCTAGTTTATTTAAGAAAACAATATTGTCCTACATTTGTTCAAAATTGTCACTGGAATTGTCATCAGTTGGAAATTTCCAACCTAAGTCGCTGTGTCAGGTTTGAAAATTCCAACTCTATGAATGCTTGAGGCTAGTCTAGATGCTAGGATTTAGCGATTTTCTTGTTCATATTTCAAAATTTTCGCACACCGGGCCCAACCATGGTCGGCCCGGTGTGTCCTGGTCCCTCCCCGTGGCCAATAAAAATCTGCTAATGAGAATGGTTGACTGAAATGGTCATCAGTTGGAAAACTTCCAAACTAAGGAAGAGTATGAGGTTGAAATTTCCAACACTAGGAAAGCTTGAGGTCAGTCTAGATGCCAGGATTTTGCGATTTTCTTGTTTAGTTTTCAAAATTTTCTCACACCGGGTCGAACAACCATGGTCGGCCCGATGTGTCCTGGTCTAATGCCCGTAGTTGTGTGCATTTGTCTGGAGTTAGACCACTACTGTAGATGTTAGGATTTGTGAAATTTTCAGGTTCAAATATAATTATGAATATTATCATACCGGGTAGATTGAACCATGGTTTATAAATAGGCTATTAGGCTTGTGAATACTTAGGTGCAAGGAGGGAATGAAATTCATGCTCTCCCACTGAAATATGGTGGATCAGGCTTTTTTCATTATCGAACATCGAATATCCCACTGCCATTCATTCGATTTACAAAGTGATTTTTTTTATTTTCTAAGTGACGAATATCAAATATCGAACATCGAACTAATTTCACGCGAATCTCGAATGCATATCAAATGAATATCGAACGTGAAATAAAATTTCAGCTAAAAAAAGTGGAAAATTTGTGAGTTGGAGAGCACGAATTATATGTCTATAGAAGTCTCCTGGTGCAATACATTTTTCTGCGAATTTATTTTTCGATATGATAGCCGACATTTTCAGTCCAGCTGGTCCAGCTATGGCATTCGATATTGAAAACGCATGACGCTGACCATGTCTGGACGTGTAGATTGGCATGTGTAGTTCGCATATGGTAATGACTATAATTATATAATTTCAACTTAATCGGCCCGTCAATTCAGCCTGTGCCCTATACATCTATATGTCGTGTAAGTGTAAACGTTTTACGTCCAGTATGCTGGAAAACAGGAAAAGCGCGGAAATTAGCACGAAGTTTCAGAGGTAGAGCACGAATTGGACTCACGGCGCACCCCTCAAGCATAAAACAGATTGTTTTTGAAATTTTCTAAGTGCCGAATATCGAACGTCGAACTAACTCACGCGAATCTCGAATGAATATCTGAATATCGAACGTGAAATAAAATTTCAGCTAAAAAAATTGGAAAATTTGTGAGGTCAGAGCAAGAATTAGGTCTATAGAAGTCCCCTATTGCAATCAATGTTTCTGCGAATTGTTTTTCGATATGATTGCCGAAATGTTCAGTCCAGCTATTGTATTCGATATTGAAAACGCATGACGATGACCGTGTCTGGACTTGTAGATTGGCATGTGCAGTTCTCATATTGGAGTTACTATAATAATCAAATTTCAGCTCATGCCATCGGCCCGTTAATACAGCCTGTGCCCTCTCATATATATTTCGTGTAAGTGTAAATTTTCTTGCCGGATTCGTCATCTCCGGTTTAAACCTGGTTTAAACCTCCATTGGTGGTCCAGTCAGACGGGTCTAAGTGGGTGTTTAGTAATTAGTAATTGAATTGCTTTATTTCACTCAATCATAATTTGTATGCAATACAGAGTGAAAAACGTATATACAGAGCTATGTACACAATGATAGGGTCTATTCTCATTGCACACGCGCGTGCGATTAATCGCAGCGTTTTTTAAGGTCGAGCGGCTTTATATGTGTGTTCGATTGCATTCCTTCCTCCCACTGCTAAGAGTCCCCCCAATAGGGGTGGGGGTCTGACGAACACATGCATACACAGGAGCCAGGGCTAGGGTAGGTTGGAGGATGATAAAGTACTTTTGGGTGGGGGTGACCACATATATATATGCTGACACATTAACTTTAATTTTCCTCAGTTAGATTTACTCAGGTATAAGTTGAGTATAACTAGCCATGCCATCAAAATGACATAAGTTTTTAGGACAAAATTTATATCTAGCTAATTATAATTAAAAATAGAGGGTTCAATTCCATGTAGTTGGGCATACATATGCATATTTTATTCCAGCTTGAAACGAAAATAACACTATATAGTACGACCACAACCCAGATTACAGGAGTTTTATGCATATTATTGTTATTATCACTCAATATTTTCAAAAGTGTACGATTCAAGTGGTTGAATTAGATCTTTCAAAATTTTACTTTATAGTTAGCTATATATAGGTCTGACAAAAATCGTCTTTCTGAATAAAACTCATTTAAAACAGTTGTACTCAAACGTGATATCCAGTAAAAATTATGGGGAAAGAGGGGATGAGACCCCAGTTTGTTGATGGAAAAACAAATAGATTTGCATGCAGGGAGGATGGTAGACCCATGGTTGGGGTGGATTTTTATGTTAACCCTGTGTATGAACGTTTTTTTCTGTTCGCATGAGCGATTGATTTCAATTTGATCGTCATCATTCGGCGGCTTATCATCAGTGATCGCACATGCTAAACGGCACATTACTATCACTCTATATATTCACAATGTTGGGTACAGTTTTGCGCGAGGCAGACGGGTAAAATAATTCGATTGAATTCTACAAAAATCACCACGGATGCTAGCTATACGTAGGAAACTTCTTTCCAAGCCATTTCCTTCCCGTACATTTATTATTTTATCGCCCATCAGTTATGAGAATGACTGTACCCGGATAGTATATGTGACCGAGTGAACCATGCCATTCTCTGTAACGGCTATCTCAATGACGAGGTTGATTGCAATAATGATTGGTCACAAATAGGACGTGGCTGATTGAGGAAGATAATTGATCACGAATCGCTCTACGTTAATATGTTTACACGCACCTTAAAAAACGATGCGATTAATCGCACGCGCATGTGCAATGAGAATAGACACACAGGCCGTTGCGTTTGGCGGTCGATGTCCGTAATGCCGGATTCGTCATCTCCGGTTTAAACCTCCGAGTTTAAACCTGGTTTAAACCTGCATTGGCGGTCCAACCAAACCGGGTCTAAGGGTGCGTTTTTGTCGTTCAGTTGCCAGCTAATTGACAACTCGATTGGGTGATATGATTATGCAATCAAACTACCATCTTACCAATCGGACCAAAAGATAGGCCGATATAATGGTTACTGACAAGTCATAAATTATCGTGACCGCGTGCACGCTCAATGGATTTATTCATTGAGAAACAAGTATCGCTCATTGACTATTAATCCGATCTCATTCTGCATTTAAATCAGATTAACAAAGGGCATGTCTCTCAACACGAGTTTCACGCTCTGTTCATAACTTTGTTTGTGATAGATTTCTGCAAGATGCTTCACCCGCAAAGACAAAATTTGGTGTATTTACATGTGTATCTGTATATATTAAAGGGTATAGGAGCTGTATATCTGTATGTCCGTTCGCAACTGTTCTCCAATACCCCTGGACCGATTTCAATTAAATTAGGGGTGTGGTGATTCGTGTGGTATAACGGCGTTAGATTTTATAATTTTAAAAAAATTAAAAAATTGTGTTAAATTGAGTAAGGAGTTGAATCTAAAGAGAAACAAAATTTAAATTAACATTTGTTTGTTTTAAATTTAATTAAATATTTTTTTAATTAAAATGTTCAAATGATCAAAATGTGCGCAAAGCCCCTCTGGCGCTGAATAAAATCTCCATAATCGAGTCAATCTTGGACCAAGAGGCCAGTCAAGTAAAGGCAATTTGCTTATGAGTGCACACCATAAGCGGCATCTGAACTGTTGGAAGTGGGCAACCATGCAAAGGGACAGCTTTTAACAAAGAAATATATTACATGCGTTGATTTTTTTGTCAATGTCATAAATTTCCAGTCATGCAGAAAATCAAAAAGGTTCCCAGGTTTTGGACTGGTAGAATATTATGGGAATTTATGGGCGTAGCCAGAGTAGAAATTTGTGGCATGATCTACATCAAAATAAGTTATCAAATTTGACTTATATAGCAATATAAGTTTAGGATGGCAAACTATGTGTATAGCATATCTGGTCATGCAGTAGCATCGTTTTGGTGTCAAAATTAAAACATTGAACCCTTCAAGTGAATTCGTAGAAAACACCAGTATTTGTGACTGCCACGAGCCAAACAAAAAAAACACAAAATAGTTGTTAAAATTATATTTTTAGGAACATGTCCATATCTGAGCAAAGCCGCGTACGAATGAATCAACTGTGACATGATAACACGAGTCGGCAGTCTCCACACTTTGACACGCCCTCACTCGAGATTATTTACAGCTCACCATTTGACTGATTGATTGACAATTCTAAACCGCGATGAAGAAAAGACGGATTCGTCATCTCAAGTTTAGCCTCGATAAAGCTGGTTTAGCTGGACCGCCGAATTAGATGGTTTAGTTGCCGGTTTAAGCTTATAAAACGCAAACACAATATTGAAATTGACAAAAAATTATCCCCATACGCTTTATATGTGTGACTGCTTCTCACTTATAAATTTCCAATCAAAATATGACCGCTGTCGTAATTATTGATTTTCGCAATCAATAAAACGAGGCGGTTCGCATTAGGAAAGTACGTTTAATTATCTCGACGATACAGATACACTACTGCTAAACCTCTGGTATGGCTGGACCAGGTTTAAACCAGAGATGACGAATGCGTCACTTAGACCTGCGGTCTCAGGTTTAAACCACGGATTTTGCTGACTCACGGCGGTTTAAACCTAGAGGTTTACGTAGACCAGGTTTAAACCTGAGATGACGAATCCGGCCTAAGTGTCATTCGTCGTGGTCTTCGTCATCATCATCACCACCACCATCATCATCACCCTTATCATCGTCATCATCGTCATCATCATCGTCGTCGTCGTCGTAGCCAGCTGATTGACACTCCAGTCGGTGATATGAGCATGTAGTCAAAATACCCTGTTACCAAGAGGAACAAAAGGCAGGCTGATGTGATGCTTACTGGCACGTCCTCAATTAACGCGTGTGTATGAATCAACTGTGACACGATAACACCAGTCTGCAGTCGCCACTTAGATCCGCCCTCACTCGAGATTATTTATAGCTCCACAATTTGACTGATTGTTTGACAATTCTAAACCGCGATGAAGAAAAGACGGATTCGTCATCTCAGGTTTAGCCTTGGTAAAGATGGTTTAGCTGGACCGTCGAATTAGATGGTTTAGTTGCCGGTTTAAGCTTATAAAACACAAAAACAATATCGAAATATCCCCACACACTTTATTGGTGTTAGTGCTTCTCGCATATAAATTTCCAATCACAATATGCTCGCCGTCGTTATTATTGATTTTCGCAATCAATAAAACGAGGCGGTCCGCATTAGGAAAGTACGATTAATTATCTCGACGATACAGAGACACTACCGCTAAACCACTGGTCTGGCTGCACCAGGTTTAAACCAGAGGTGACGAATGCGTCACTTAGACGTGCGGTCTCGGGTTTAAACCACGGATTTACCTGCCTCACGGCGGTTTAAACCTAGATGTTTACGTAGACCAGGTTTAAACCTGAGATGACGAATCCGGCCTCTATGTCCAGATATGGTCTGGAAAACAGGAAAAGCACGGAATTTCGGACGAAGTTTCAGTGGGAGAGCACGAATTGGACTCATGGCGCACCCCTCATGCATAAAACTAAAACACATTTTTTTTTATTTTCTAAGGGCCAAATATCGAACGTCGAACTAACTTCACACGAATCTCGAATGAATATCTGAATATCGAATATCGAATGTGAGATAAAATTTCAGCTAAAAAAAAACAGTGGAAAATTTGTGAGTTGGAGAGCAAGAATTAGTTTTATAGAAGTCTCCTAGTGCAATAAATTTTTCTGCGATTTTTTGTTCGATATGTTTGCCGAAATTTTCAGTCCAACTTTGGTATTCGCGACATATCGTTGCGGTATCACGCACATATTCGACCTATAATATGAATTAGGAACATAATGTGATTATTAGATTCTGAAATAAGCAGATAATGGAGTCATATTCATTATTTCGTTTTATGGCGCGTGCCACAGTGAAAACACAGTGAAAGAGCGTACACCTGAAAAATCGGGAGTTGGCTTATTTGTCTAATTGTCCGCTCATATTGCCTTATTATGAGTCGACAATGTGACTAAAATCCTCTAATTTTCAGCACATTATCGACTCAAAATTATTAAGCAGATTAACTACCTAAAACAAGTTCTATTATTAGCAGATAGTGTGCTTGTTTTCGGGAGAACAGGCTGGTATTCGATATTCAAAATGTATGACGCTTATCATGCATGGACTTGGCTTGTACAGTTCTCATATGGGAGTGACTATAATTTTCAATTTTCAGCTCAATCGGCCCGTCAATACAGCCTGCGCCCTATACAGATATATGTCGTGTTAGTGTAAATTTTCTAAGTCCAGCTATGGTCTGGAAAACAGGAAAAGCGCGGAATTGTTTTAATATCGAATGTCGAACTAACTTCACGCGAATATCGAATGAATATCGAACGTCGAACTAACTTCACACACCTATTTATTTGATATATGCACATGACATAACGGCCGGATTTGTCATCTCAGGTTTAAACCTCCGAGTTTAAACATGGTTTAAACCTACATTGGAGGTCCAGCCAAACCGGGTCTAAGGGGGCGTTTTTGTCATTCAGTTACCAACTAATTGACAACTCGATTTGGTGATATGAGCATACAGTCAAGCTACCCTCTTACCTATCGGACCAAAAGACAAGCCGATGTAATGGTTATTGACATGTCATAAATCATCGCGAACGCGTGCACGATTTATTCATTGAGAAATGAGTATCGCTCATGGACCATTAATCCGATCTCTTTGTGGGTTTAAATCAATTTGACAAATGGCATGTTTCTCAACACGAGCTTCACGCGCTGTTTATCACTTTGTTTGTGATTGATTTTCTACAAGATGCTTTACCCGCAAAGACAAACTTTGGTGTATTTACATGTATATCTGTATATATTAAAGGTACTCAATCCGATCAGAGGGTCCCCATCTCAACAGATTCCAACAACAACAATCCGATCATAGGGTCCTATATTACTATTTCTTTGGCTTTGGGGGTAAAAAATATTTGATTCGAGTCGAGGAACCCATCAAACAAAGCTCAGAGTTATTAGATATTGATTTTTGAAATTTGTTATTTTCTCGAGAAGAGTACTAATAATTGCATTCAATTTCGTAATCTGCTCGAGATGTGTACACCAAAACACTATTCAAACAGACAAGGATGGATAACTCTAAAATCAACTGGTAATAATAACGCAATTTTGACTGTGTTCTGGGCCAGAAAGTATTCCCGATAATGAAAAATAATAGATTTCTAAAATCGATATCTAACAAATCTGAGCTTTGATGGGTGACTTCCTCGACTCGAATCAAATATTTTTGATCCCCGAAGCCATTGAAATAGTAATTGAGAGGAGTTTTATCGGATTGAGTACCTTTAAAGGATATATGAGCTGTATATATGTTTGTCCGTTAGTCTGTTTGCAACTTTTATAAAACAGATTTAAAAATAAGACTAATTTAATTTGAAATAAAATGAAACAATTGTGTTGTTAAATTGAGCAAGGAGTTGTATCTAACAAGAAACAATATTTAAAATTAATATTAATATTTGTTTGTTTTAAATATAATTAAATTTTTTTTAAATTAAAATGTTCAAATGATCAAAATGTGCGCAAATGTGACGCAGGCTCCTGTCGCACGAAGGGGCCGCAGGACCCTCTGACGCTGCATGAATAAAGGCTCCATAATCGTGTCAATACTGGACCAAGAGGTCAGTCAAGTAAAAGCAATTTGCTTATGAGTACACACCAGAAGCGGCATCTGAACTGTTTAAAGTGGGCAACTATATAGAGGCACAGCATTTAATAAAGAAATATATTACATGCGTTGCTTTTTTTCAATGTAAAAAAATTTCCGTCATGCAGAATATCAAAAAGTTCCCAGGTTTTGAACTGGTGGAATATTATGGGAATTTATGGGCGGAGCCAGAGTAGAGCTTTGTGGCATGATCTACATAAAAATAAGTTATCAAATTTGACTCATATAGCAATATAAGTTTAGGATTGCAAACTATGTGTATAGCATATCTGGTCATGCAGTAGAATCGTTTTGGTGTCAAAATTAAAACGTTGGACCATTCAAATGAATTCGTAGAAAACACCAGTATTTGTGTTTGCCACAAGCCAAAAAACCCACAAGTAGTTGTAAAATCATACTGAAGGAACGTGTCAATATCTGAGCAAAGCTCGCATGCGAATGAATCAACTGTGACATGATAACACCAGTCGTCGGCAACCGCCACTTGGACACGCCCTCACTCGAGATAATTTACAGCTCCACTCTTTGATTGATTGTTTGACAATTCTAAACCGCGATGAAGAAAAGACGGATTTGTCATCTCAAGTTTAGCCTCGAGAAAGCTGGTTTAGCTGGACCGCCGAATTAGATGGTTTAGTTGCCGGTTTAAGCTTATAAAACGCAAACAAAATATCGAAATTGACAAAAACTTATCCCCACACGCTTTATAGGTGTGAGTGCTTCTCGCTTATAAATTTCCAATCAAAATATGGTCGCTGTCGTAATTATTGATTTTTGCAATCAATAAAACGAGGCGGTCCGCATTAGGGAAGTACGATTAATTTTCTCGACGATACAGAGACACTACTGATAAACCATTGGTCTGGCTGGACCAGGTTTAAACCAGAGATGACGAATGCGTCACTTAAACCTGCGGTCGCGGGTTTAAACCACGGATTTGGCTGACTCACGGCGGTTTAAACCTAGAGGTTTACGTAGACCAGGTTTAAACCTGAGATGACGAATCGGGCCAACATGTTTGCGCATCCTACAAATAGAACAACAAATGTAACATCAATCAAACAATCAAGAATAATTATGCAAAAAGCAAAATTAATTTTCTGTCAACAAGTTCCAACAATTAATTTGTGTATTGTCCTTTAGATTTTTCTTTTCGAACCTTCGGGGCCTCAGATATAAATTTTCGTTCCTGTTTGCCCTGACACGTTTGATGATGAGAAGGGAACAAATATTTGTTTCTTCAATTTAGCTTGAAAATAATTTTAAATACTTTTTCTTAAATGTTGATATAGGGAACATTCCAGGAGAATGTGTTTCTCTTCTTCCTTCGCCTGTTCGGAAAGTGGAAACAACTTCGGTCACCTTCATCCACTCTTCGTGGTTTGTGGTAGCATCCTGTTTCAATAAGTAGAGTATGTGCATTTATGCGAATTTGTGTTATAGAAGATGTGTTTTATATAATAAACACAATTGGGGTCACTCAAATAATGACATTCACTAAGCAATTATATCAAGGTTGAGATCTGTTATTAAAATGCTTCCGTGAAGTAGAAAATTAGACAGCTGATGTCAAATTTCGCGCATTATACTTATCCTTGCCCCAAATGAACCAACCACCTAATTCGTAATAGCCTGCCCATTTTTGTGAGATTGTGTACCGACTATTCTTAACCGTGAGATATGATTACTTGTCCAGAGTGCCAAAAGGTTTCAGTGATATGCGTATAGCACCGGATTGTCATGCTCATGCACAACGCTACAATCATAACGAGGTATTTAAAAGCATATTACTCCAAATTATGCTATCTGCCCCAACACAGTACCTATTCGAGAACACCATTGTATACAGACAGAACCAACGAAAGTCAACAGCACCTGTATGCCATCTAATTAATCTGAAATCATACATCAGCTGATCGGTTGTGATCCCGTTGCACACACACCGAATTCGATTGTGTGCTTCCACATGCCAGTTGATATATTTTCTGGAGAAGCCTGTGTAATGCTTACATGTTTGTGAAACATAGTGGCCGGATTCGTCATCTCAGTTTTAAACCTGGTTTACGTAAACCTCTAGGTTTAAACCGCCGTGGGTCAGCAAAATCCTTGGTTTAAACCCGAGACCGCATGTCTAAGTGACGCTTTCGTCATCTCTGGTTTAAACCTGGTCCAGCCAAACTAGTGGTTTAGCAGTAGTGTCTCTGTATCGTCGAGATAATTAAACGTACATTTCTAATGCGGACCGCCTCATTTTATTGATTGCGAAAATCAATAATAACGACAGCGGTCATATTTTGATTGAAAATTTATAAACGAGAAGCAGTCACACATATGAAGCGTATGGGGATAAGTTTTTGTCAATTTCAATATAGTTTTTTCGTTTTATAAGCTTATACCGGCAACTAAACCATCTAATTAGGCTGTCCAGCTAAACCAGCTTTATCGAGGCTAAACTTGAGATGACGAATCCGTCTTTTCTTCATCGCGGTTTAGAATTGTCAAACAATCAGTCAAAGGGTGGAGCTGGAGGGCGTGTCTAAGTGGCGACTGCCGACTGGTGTTATCATGCCACAGTTGATTCATTCGCACGCGAGCTTTGCTCAGATATGGACATGTTCCTAAATATATGATTTTTACAGCTATTTTGTGTGTTTTTTTGGCTTGTGGCAATCACAAATACTGGTGTTTTCTACGAATTCATTTGAAGGGTTCAACGTTTTAATTTTGACACCAAAACGATGCTACTGCATGACCAGATATGCTATACACATAGTTTGCAATCCTAATCTTATATTGCTATATAAGTCAAATTTGATAACTTATTTTGATGTAGATCATGCCACAAATCTCTACTCTGGCTACGCCCATAAATTCCCATATTATTCTACCAGTTCAAAACCTGGGAACCTTTTTGATTTTCTGCATGACTGGAAATTTATGACACTGAAAAAAAAAATGTAATATATTTCTTTGTTAAAAGCTGTTCCTCTGCATGCATGGTTGCCCACTTCCAACAGTTCAGATGCCGCTTATGGTTTGCACTCATAAGCAAATTGCCTTTAATTGACTGGCCTCTTGGTCCAGTATAGACTCGATTATGGAGATTTTATTCAGCGCCAGAGGGGCTTTGCGCACATGTTGATCATTTGAAAATTTTAATTTAAATAAAAAATTAATTAAACTTAAAACAAACAAATGTTAATTTAAATTTTAAATTTTGTTTCTTTTTACTCAATTTAACACAATTTTTTATTTTGTTTTAATTTATATTTTACTTATTTTTAAATAACATTTTTTAAACCTAACGCCGTTATACCACACGAATCACCACACCCCTAATTTAATTGAAATCGGTCCAGGGGTATTGGAGAACAGTTGCGAACAGCCAAACGGTCATACAGATAGACAGCTCCTATACCCTTTAATATATACAGCTATACATGTAAATACACCAAATTTTGTCTTTGCGGGTGAAGCATCTTGCAGAAATCTATCACAAACAAAGTGATGAACAGAGCGTGAAACTCGTGTTGAGAGACAAGACCTTTGTTAAACTGATTTAAACACAGAATGAGATCGGATTAATAGTCAATGAGTGATACTTGTTTCTCAATGAATAAATCCATTGAGCGTGCACGCGGTCCCGATAATTTATGACTTGTTCATAACCATTATATCGGCCTATCTATTGGTCCGATTGGTAAGAGGGTAGTTTGACTGCATAATCATATCACCGAATCGAGTTGTCAATTAGCTGGCAACTGAACGACAAAAACGCCCCCTTAGACCCGGTTTGGCTGGACCGCCAATGTAGGTTTAAACCAGGTTTAAACTCGGAGGTTTAAACCGGAGATTACGAATCCGGCCAGTATTTTTGCTGACCGCGCTGGACATTGGTCGTTCTCACGTTAGGATGTCGCAATATAACCGTTGAATTCGAAACTGTTCTCCAAAGAGACGGTATCTCTCAAAAAAATCGTTTGACACATTGAGTGTCGTCCGGCTGGTAGGTCTTTAAAACTTAGTTGCCTCCCAATTCTACATAGTATGAGTCGGTGTACCGTTTATCAATGTCGGTATCTCTGGAAACAAACTCTTGCTATAATGCAAAAGTTACCCATCGACCCCCCCAACCATCCCCCAACCACCCCCCCCAACCAAGCGAATGGGTTCTCAGTTTACAGTTTGAGAGGCTATATCGGAATCTAAGTTTTTGGCTACGAATTGAATCATAAGCTCAGAATATCTAGAAATCAAATCCATATCGCTCTTATCTGGTGCCAAGAGAGTTGTCATTTTTGAAGTGCAAGAGTGAATCGCATGATTGTGTAAGTAACCAAAGCCACTCATTGTTTTCATCAGTTTCATACTATACATGTCTATCATACGGAAAGATGTTTTGGAAAGTCTAAAAACCGAATTATCATGACTTGCGAACCAACAGAGCAGGGAGATCATATGCTTATTATCAGGTTTTGGAATAAACAACATGAAAACCTTTGGATGGTTTACTCCGAAATAGTGTCCCGACCCAACTTAGAGTAATACAAGTTAATATACAATTATACATGTACATGTTTATTTGAATAGCCGAAACAGCATACATCATTCTCTATTCATAGTTTCACACCGCTATACATGTATACATATTGTCACTGATAAAGCCCATACTAAGATCGCTTTGTAAGTAATTATGTAAATGTCACTGATATACGCGCTTTACTATGGGATATGCCATGGTTTTCATTAGATCAAAGAACGCTCTTTGTCGTTTAAGTAACACTAGTTTATTTATGGACAACATAGTCGCTATGGATGGATGCTCGATTTGATAAAAAACAAAGAATCG
Organism: Siphonodentalium dalli; assembly: GCA_032622095.1. Classification (NCBI taxonomy): domain Eukaryota; kingdom Metazoa; phylum Mollusca; class Scaphopoda; order Gadilida; family Siphonodentaliidae; genus Siphonodentalium; species Siphonodentalium dalli. Next base: position 175,496,742 of record CP136063.1, on the reverse strand, counting down.
GCTCACAGTGATACCTCAGCTTTTCATTATAATGCGACCGTCGACACCTCAGACTCATGAGTTCTCTTTATAAACGTGTTTGGTTCTATTGCATCATCTTATTGTGGTCGCATAAATTCTCTACCACTCGTCAGAATGGTTCTATTTATTTTTTGGAATTAGTTTGTTAAATATTTTTCTATTCTTATAAATCAAACGCGAGGTCATATTCCATATACTGAAGTTCGTTTGTGGGGAATGTGGTCAAAACTAAGATTTTCGCGATTTTAAGCCGCCACTTGGTGGACATCTTTGGACTTTTATTAATTGTTGAGTTGAACTTTATATATGTCCATCCAGAAAACATAACAAATAGTTGTTTCTCTATCTTTGTTTCAACTTCATGGGGGTAAAACTCATGTCGGCCTCTCATTGTGAACATTTATATATTTTGTTGGTATGGTCGAAGGTATGGGTTAAACATCTGACGATCGTGATCGGCCTCTCGTTTATGAAAATCTAATTACAAATCAAATCTTCTTTTGTATGTGATCTATCGATTTATTGTAAAAGCAACTCATGGGCGTCATAAACTAAATTTTCTTTCATAAACTGCCGAACTTAGTTGATTCATTAATTTTCTCAATTACCTATATATAGGCATATATTATATTTGAGTTTGTTATCCTACTATCGTGGAAAAATACAGTTTCATTTAACATAATCATAAAATTAAAACACGCTTTTCTGTTTTTTTTCTAATTTGGTGAACTTACAACTTATTGCTGGTCTTTGTCTTCCATTATTATTTATGTAATCGAAAAACACCGAACCGTGCATGTATGCTGTGCATTCTGCATACTATGCGCAACGAAAATCGATCCCGCTTTGTAATATAGTTATTTCAGTTTGGTGACATTCACGGTGATTCACCACGCGACTGATACATGGAAATTATGTAATAAGTTGATATATATCGTCAAACGGTCTTGCCTCAGCAACTTTCTTGTATTTTCCTGTACCCGCCATAACATTAGCGATGCTTTCTCTGTGTTTCTTTGTGAACTCCGCCGAATCTCCGTGCCGTTTGTACTCGATTGTCAACACATCGATGCTGAGCTTATCAAACGGAATCGTTCTGAGAACGTCAACCTCTGCTCCCTCCACGTCCAGTGATAGCATGTCCACGTGAGTCCGTCCGATAGCGCGAAGTATCGCCCACAAAGGATAACATTGAGCACGGAAAAGGTGACTGGTGGGTACGTGTTTATGACGGTTATTATCGACAAATGTTGTCATCTCCCCTTCTAGTTGTAAACTCAGACTGTGCGTTCTGTTCGTCATGCTAACACATCCCTCCACCGAATACGCGTTTCGATTTTTACCAAGAAGTTTCCGATAAAAGAAAGGATGTGGTTCAATTAGTAACCCCGTCCAGTCCCTCTCACGCTCGAAGAAAAGCGAATTTGAATGTGACTCCCCGTCAGCGCCTCCCACTTCTACGAAGAACCCATTTCGTTTACCGCCAAGAATTCCGTCAATTTTCTTGTCCTGATCCACTTGTGAAAAATACATCTTATCGGAAATATCCAGAATCAGCGGTCCTGCAGTTGGCGGTAACAATATCACGTGATCGCTGATGAACCTATATAACCTGTTATCATCTTGGTGAATTCCTGGATATTTAAGATCACGGAGGAGTATGTTGTTCTTTCCAGTCATCTCGCTGCCGTATAACCCTGTGTTAAAAAAGTGACTCAATGTGAGGGTCGCCAGCAAGAAAAACCCTATGCCAACCACTACGATTTTCCTTGAAGGTCCCATGGGTTATGACAATTCGTCTATACTGCAAAGATAAAAGAAACATTGGTATTCACAAGCTCGGACGATCATATATAACGATACATGTATACTTAGATTCAAGGGACCTCACTTAACATTGACCAGAACCACATCAGAATAGGCAACTTGAAATTATATGCTGCAAAATATGTATGTTTTTGGTTGCAATAATAATTTGTTTTGGATTCACTTACCATATCATTACTTTTGTTTAGTTAATGGGTAATAATTTTAGTGGATTTATTAAATTTGATAATTATTTGAAAATTTAGCCCAAGCACATATTTACAGTGAATCAGGAAATAAGAAATTTGCCGTGGAATTTTCAAGGTAAATATTTTGTTTTTGTTATACAAATGCCATTTACAATGTTTTTTCTGCATCTTTTACAGATGGGTCAACTTGTGTGCAAGTAATTGTAAATTTTAGATGTCACAATTTTTTTTCTCAAGGTCGATACCAGTTGAGGTCCACTGACCCTTAATTTGGGAGAGGGATGACGCTTAGAGTCAATCTCTTCTTTAAACTATATAGGGCTAAATTAGAAAAGTTATAAACTATAGTGTAATTTACATAACAATCATGAAAGTATAAACTTGTTTCATAGTGAAGTGTATATTACCAATAGCAGTAAGTATGTTGTATATATAGTATGTATATACCCCCCAGAGTAAATCGATAACCAAAGGACGATTCTGGGTTCATACAAGTAACAGTTAATTGCTTTTATTTGTGTCATTACTTTCAATGGTGTATTGTCAAGCGCATTGTGTATACGTCACACCACTCATATACGAATGCCAGCCATGCACCAAAAGTTCAAAACCCCAACCAACCAACGCGCAATTACGAACGAATACCCCAGTCTGACCAGGCCATGCGCACGGGTGTAGATATCAAACAATATGTGATCCTCCGTAGGGTAGGGTATCATATAATATGTGATCCTCGTCTCAGGAGTCACTCGTGGCTCAATGAAGGCAGGATCATATATCAAAATGAGAGGATATGGTGATCCCATGAAAAGGGGATCACTATATCCTCTCATTTTGATATTTGATCCTAAAATAAGAAAACATTTTTATTAACTAAATAACGGAGCTATTTGAAGAAGTGTTTTAAAGAGCGCCCCAACCAACATACATGTGTGTCCATACAGCGAAATACACGAAGGAAAAGCGACATGCACACACACCATATACCCCACCACAACAAACCCAACCCACAAAATAACCCATCCCCATGTGCACGTGTACACTATTTCTGATATATATTGTTGGCATGTGCCACGAATTATATATGTATGTACTGTGTATTACTATTTATATTGTGTCATACCGAACACGTCCGGCGATTGGAGAATAACATTCTGAGTCTGATTTTGTTTATACGTGATATTGTAGCTTGTTAAGCCCATGCTGACCACATGCGTTATATGGACACAATAAAGAGGCGACAGGCCCAATCGACATCCAAAATGAGAAGGCACGCATGCAATTGTGCCCCAAATAATACACTGTGATAATATGTGTATGGATGTTTAGGATTAAAATAGAATCATCACAATATTATCTGATGACTCTTGAAAAAGCCGGACATTGTATAATTTGTAGCTATACGATATCGGTATATTCGATAAGATGATTCGGTTTCATTGTCGTGTAACGGTCTACTCGAGTGGGAACGAGTAATAAAGTCTGTAAAATAACATGATTATAACAAATCGATGATATTTCGTAGCGTTTTGTCCTGCATGTGTGGTATATATACAACCCCCAAGTATATGTTAATACTAAACGAATATCCGGTTAGCTGCATGCATACGAACGACAGCATTCACGTGTGTGTGATCAAGGAATCACGTTATCATTCATTCACCTTTTTGAAATCGCAAATTTGAATGCTGAGATGGATGTTCAATTAATTTCAATTAAATCCATTCATAATAGATATGTACACAGTATTTAAAACATGTTATGGATTCATATTTCAGATGACATTCGTAGTCCAATTGATCAGTCTCAGATACACATAAAAAAACACGTGAAAACTCATCAGAACCCCTTAAGTACTGCGCATATTTACTGCAAAGAAGATCCGCTTTTAGTGACATCTTGGTCTGCGATTTGACATCTATCTGGATCGACAGAGGTCCCTCCATATCGCGCGCATATTGAGAATGACACTGATTTTAAAAAATCGGTTTAATCCTATGCTTCATTGACAGATTCAGCTATATAACGGCATTTGTTTTGGCAGCGTGGAAGGCCAGGAAGTGGATGGATGTTCTCGAAAATTTGAGCGAGCAAAAGCAAAAACACTATTGAAAAAATTTGCAAAAAAATATTAAATGGTTTGATCTGGGAGAACTGACTGACAGCGGTGGGTAAATACTCCTGCTTCGTGTGATCCGGATGCTGTTGACATCCAGCACGCTGCTCTCCGACCGTCTCCAACATAATCCAGTAGTGATCCGCCACGTTCACACGTGAATAGGGAAGACGACGATATAAGCCCTCAGTGGTTGTGACGGGAAACAGTGCCGCGCGTGTTTTGCTACAAAGAAACATTCCAGACGATAAGCACCATGTAACCATAACAAACACTCTTGTCACAGACATTGGTGAACTGCAGATTGCTTCTGTTATAATACACGATAATTCAATCGGAGTCCCAGTAGAGAACTTTCTCGGAAACATGACAACGTAGACTCGCACGACAATGATGACATGCACGATGGTGAGTTTGTTGGTGTGCCAATTCGCAAAAAAGAAGCGCACTAGAATGGAATCTCTCTGAGAACCTCACAGGAACGTATACGTGACTACATGATGTCGAGAGGCGTGGAACCCACTTTCATACGACTGATGGCCAGTGCAACACGAGGAACGCAATCTGCTCGTCTCATTGTGCACTCGCACGATGCTGACACTATTCTCAGTGACAACTTCTTACCGTTCGTTGTATATTGTAGACCCTGGCGACGCAACCCATATTCTGTTGATGATGGCCACGCATAGCCAAGTAATTGAACTTCTGACCTGGAACGCAACCGGAGTGAAACCAAATGTGTTATACGGTACCTTTCGAAACTTCTCAACCGTAACCTGTATGATGTTATAGGTATATCAAAACACTGGCTTGACAAGGTCAATCTGTCTTTTCTCTAATCACTTTCCATTGACTATTCTACTATCGCAAAACGCGGTAGAACCACCACTCTGCCTAATAGTGCATGGTTCCTTTGTTCGAGATGGCGTGGCCTTGTTAGTTCGCCGTAGCCTGCTCCCACAGTGAACATTACTCGATATAACAAACGACAGGACAATGGCAGTTCAAATCAAACTTGTGCACGAGTTGTTCATCACGATAATTCAAGTTTATCTACCTACCTAGTACCAGTCACGGCGATCACTATTTCAATGAGTGTTTAGAGACTCCAATGGATGACTACCACATATATGCCTCCAACAGCTACGTATTCATCATGGGCGATTTCAATTCCCATATCGGAAATTCCGCCTGGGAAATACGCCGCCTGGTCATCAGCATCGATATGTAGCATTCTCTACGTTCCTGAGCAGGATAAACTCATTTTCCTCGACAACATCTGATATGTGTTCTGGTGGGAAAATGTCTTTCTATCCACACCCTTCAGTTGGCGCCCGACTCTTATTGACCATATACCTGTGCCACATTCGTTAGCCGACCTCTTAAAGAGTTGTTCTGTTCTTGATGACAGTGACCTGAATGGTTGATGTCATGCTCCAGTGTCATAATCAATGATACTTCCGGTCGCGACACCAACGAACATCTTCGACAGGCGGAAATGTAACTGGAAGAAAGTAGATGCTCAGATTAGAGCCCGAAGCCGCCATCGCACGCCGCCGCCGCCAGCCATATTGGCCACAAGCCGCCGCCAGCCATATTATTTCTAACGCCAGCCACATTTAAAAATCTCCGCCGCCGGAATTGTAAAATGGCTGAGCCGTGTGCATGGGCTTATATGTCATGCACAACTGTGCTGTGAATCGCAAGAACTAAACCGCATTGCCTAATATGGACACGGCATGGTTGTTATATTATCAGAACACCTGGCCCCTTAATGTGGAATAGACTATCCCAATGCATGCTTTCATATAACTGAATGGGCGCATCCATTCGGTATTGAAAGGGTTAAAATATAAAGTGTTTATATCGACAACACCCAGTCTCAGACATCACTGGCATTTGTCAATATATACACATAAGAATAGAAAATAGTTTGAAATATTATATATCATTACTATCGGGTTCATCATTCAATGATGCATGCATATATCGCAAGATGGCAGTGATGATAGCAGTATGAAGACGACAGAAGTCCCAATGTAACTACTTATACCGATTAGATGGGGAAACTACATAGTATATCCATGCCAGTCCTTCGTGAATTTTCGCCATAATGGAAAAGCCCAACATCAAAAGATCACGTGTGGTCTGGAATTATACGGGTTCACCACAAATGCTAAAAAACCAGCGTCTATAACCGGTAACAGGGGATTAGGAACATTTCGGAAACGAAAATACGCTGAATGATAACATCTCAGCCGGCTGAGCCGCCATATTTCGTCAGCCACGAACTTCGTGATTGAGCCGGCTTAGCTAGCTAACCAGCCACGAAAATCGGTTGAGCCAGCCATGAAAACTATTTGTCGTGGCTTCGGGGTCTAGCTCAGATCTACCAATCGTACATTAACTGGCACCTTCGCGAGACTGCGACGATGCACGTACATTCAGCCAGCTATGTAAATACTCTGTATCATACCATTGTCCAGATCCTACTGGATGCCTCGATTGAAGCCAAAGGCTGCGTGGGATACCGCAAATATCTCCGTCTATATTGGAATGACGAGCTTCGCAACCTTCATACCTAGATGAAGAACTATACAAAGTGCTATGGATTCAGGACGGACGGCGACATTCTGTTGATTGTGCAGCATATACTAGTTATAACATTTAAACTGAAATGAATTTCGGCGAATGTGTTCAAAGGGATCCGTCAGACATATTGTCAGGCTGGATGAGCTATTTTGCCGATCTGTTCAGTCAGATATTTTTTCCGTCGCACGAAGATTACAACGATTGTAGTCTTCCTAGTCCCGTAACACTCAGTGAAATCCACAACGAACATGTGTTGTTTGCTCCAGACTCGGCAATGGACGCTCTCAGATCGAAAACAAAGGGTGATGGTAAATAACACGTCTTCAGAAAATAAAAAGATACTCGCTGGTGTCCCCCAGGGATGTATTCTTGGCCCTTTCTTATTCTTGGTATATATTAATGATCTCGCTGAAAATATTAAATCCTTCACTAGAATGTATGCGGATGATACTTGCCTCACTGCTAGCAATGGAAGTCTCCAGGACCTTGAGGATGGTGTAAATACTGATCTTTTAGCCATAAATAAATGGTCAAAACAATGGCTAGTAAAGTTCAATGGTAGTAAAACTAAGTCCATGACATTCTCTTATACCGGTGCCCAGCCCGACATACATCTTTTTCTCAGTGGTGAACCTATAACCCAAGTAGAATCACACAAACACATTGGCTTGAACATACAGAGTGACCTAAACTGGGACAAACATATCAATGAGTTATCAAAGAAACTATATGGCCGCCTTGCATATTTAAGACAATTGAAATATTCTTTAAATAGGAAAACCTTAGACACAATTTATCGAGCGTACATATTGCCCCTGATGGATTACGCTGACGTTGTCTGGGACTCCGCCCCAGCAAATGTAATTTCAAAATTAGATCGCATCCAAGCGGACGCGGGTCGAATTGTTACAGGTCTCACGCGATCCGTTCCTGTGAAAAACTTGCTAGTAGAATTGGGGTGGCAAACGTTAACAAACAGAAGGAAATCTCATAGAATGAATATCATGTATAGAATAACTAATAACAAGACCCCTAAATATCTCAACAATCTCTTACCCACCCGCCCAGAATCAGCTGCTAGATATGATATTAGAGATAAAATAAGTTTTCCTCCATAATCATTCAAAATAACTGTCCATTTTGAACACACATTTTTCCCAAATACAACTAGTGAATAATGGAATACCCTGTCAAATAAAATAAAAGAATCATCTTCCATTAGTATTTTTAAAACAAAATACCTAACGACTGATCCAGTTCTTGCGCCACCAGACTATTTTAATTTCGGAAATCGCGCGATAAACATCATTCATTGCAAACTTCGAAATTACTGTAGCGATTTAAACGCTGAAAAATTTTCTAACTTCATATCGGACAACCCAAGCTGTCGTTGTGGTCACCCGGCCGAAGAAGCAAATCATTATTTTTGTGTTTGTCCATTTTACACAGATCAACGATGTTTGTTGTTTCACCAACTCGCTACCATTGGTGTACAAACTATTAATCTCGAGAAACTCCTCCTTGGAGATACTAACCTGAATAGTACACAAAACCGGAGCATATTTAGGGCTGTTCAATTATACATAACCTCGACATCGCGGTTCAAATTTTATTAAACATCTTGATGTGCAAACCTACGCTGTAAATGTAACATGTTGTATTATCACTACATATATAGAAGGCGAAGACTCGTCTGAGCCACCGACCCACAGGACGAACCACCACCCATAAAGAGAAATATCCACCGTTATTGTCACACTCGCGATTATATCATTATATTGTTATAAGTGAAAAGATGTTGTACATATGAATTATAATGTTTGTGTGTGATTATATTTTATGTTCATTTTGTGTAATACAATTATGTGGGGAGAGAGACCATTTGTAAGTTGTAAAACTTGTGACTCAAACCCGTTGGGATATTATTATGCAATAAAATATGTTTACACTAATGGACGCTCAACAGACTTTGTTCAATGGAATTCTTTCTTTGGAACACATTCCTCCTGCAATGAAGGTTGGCTTAATCATCCCGCTGTTCAAGGGGGATCCGAAACATGCAGATAGTCCAGACAGCCATAGAGCCATCACGCTACAGTCTGCATGTTATGTATAAGGTCTTCGAAGGAATTCTTCTGAACCGTTTACTTAGCAGTTCAATAACAGATAATTTTCCTTGCCAACAACAGAATGGATTTCAGAAAATCTGAGCTGTTCTATGACATCCTTTCTCTTACAAGAAGCAATACACGCGTCGGACATGGGATCTAGGGCCTATGTCTGCTTTATTGTCTCGCAGAAGGCCTTTGACAAAGTCTGGCACACTGGTCGTCTGCTCAAGCTTAGTAAACTTGGAATCCATGGCAAACTTCTGCGAATATTTTGAAACATGCACAATGACTGTACAAGCCGTGTGATTCACAACAACTGCGTGTCTGATGCTTTCCCTGTATCACAAGGAACTCGCCAGGAGGAAGACATCGCCGTTTCTTTATCTTGCCTACATCAATGAATTGCTGGAAGAACTCTCTGAACTGATCGAGGATGTTGTTCTAAAAGAGATGACTTGCGCGGCCCCTACGACAGCCGATGATATATCACTTATATCACTCAGCAAACGAGGATTAGACGTAATTTTAGACACCTGCTACCGATACAGTATAAAATGCATGGCGTTTTACGTTCGCAAGCAGTAAGAACAGGGTTGACGTTTTTAACGAGCCTCGCGTCCAGCACAACTCCTCTAGCAGAGTATGGAACCTTGGTTCGAACGCCTTGGCAGAGGACGCCGAGTACATCCACCTAGGGATTATGCAAGGTAAATTCTCGGCGTCAACACACCGCGCTGAACTAATGGCTGAAATTTACGCAAGACTTACTTCGGTTTTGCTGGACAGCTGATAAAGACGAGTTCTCCTTGCGTTCTGGCAAAATTTCTTAAAACTTTTGCACTTCCAAAGGCACTTTTTGGTTCTGAACTGATGCCGCTAGACAATGCTGGTGACATTCACCGTTTAGAAAAATCTCCGAGAACTTGTGTCAAGCACATGCTAGGACTACCAACCCGCATACGGACTAATGTAGCTTTGTGCTTGGTTGGCGTAATGCCTATTCAGAAGGAAATTCATGCTAGAAAGTTAAAATTTATCGGAAATCTCATCCACCTTCCACGCAAACATCAGACTGCACTGAAAATATTCTTGGTGAAAGTGTACCAACGTATTCTTTATGGCCGTGTTGTCAAAGGATTCACGAATGAAGTTCTTGCGATTCTTGAAAAGTACCAACTGTTACATTTCCTCACAGACTTTCTGGACACAGGTATATTCCCTGGAATAAACCAATGGAAACTCATCGTGAACACCACAATTCGTGAAAGTTATAGGCGGGAATGGTCTCTATCTATATACCGACAGCGAGCAGTGCCTTCAATTCTTCTCTAAATGTCACTGCGATTATGTATCTTTAAACGTGGTATTAAGAAAAACGAGAAACACACCACGTATATCAGAGGATCAACATTTATATAATTAGTTGTCATAAGATATTAACCCTTTCTTTCTATTATATACTAATTAGAGCATCATTGGTGAGTATAATAATCCGACAGGACATATTCAAATATTAAGTTCAACTACATTATTTTGTTGAACTTATTATCTAAACATTTCCCCCAATAAATAGGACAACACTGGACCATTCCGATGTACACATTTTAACTGACTGGGAGAATCCATTCAGTATAGAACTGGTTAAATTGTTATAAAATCGCTTATCGGGATCTTTTTCACAAAGGTTACTATAATGTCTACATACCTTAGATGATTTCTTCGATAATGTTTCGTCATTAAGTTGGTCAAGAAGCAGGGACTCACTCCACAAGTTTGTCAACATTTATATTACTGTCCTTTATACGAGGGCGAAAGGTCAGCATGTGTGTGTTTTACAGAAACACAATCATCGAAACAAAACTTCACTGGAAGGCTCCAACAGCATATCACTAGAGGAAAACATTTCCATATTTGCCAAAGTTCAGTAATTCCTATTCTACACTGTATTAAAGAGACGGGCGGCGTTGGTGGTGGGTATATATGCTGTTAAAATATTCACCTCCGTCAAAAACCGCCATAAACAGACAGAAGAGTAAAATATAGACAGACTTTGTTCTTATACCAATCAGAAAAAAACGTTACGTTTCCTGGCTTTTGTTTAGACCCGGATATGGTAAAGATAGAGAGCGTTATTTGTTACTGTTTTCCTGATATGGAAATAATAAAGAGCGTTTATATACTTTGTGTGTGATTAACCAATAGAATTGCGCTGTGTTATGTAAACAGAAGCACAACTTCTATAACACGAGCAGGCTCTTGTTTACGTACACCATCACACGGCACAATCGTTTCGACGATTCTGTGACCAATTCCACGATTCTGCGGCTTGACAACCACGGTGCTACGGCAGTTTAACGATTCTGCGACCTTATTATACGTGATATTTTATGACAAACTTAGATAAAGGGGCTTTTTACTGAATTGGGACGATAACAGTGGGCTTCTTCTTGTATTCGTTATGTAGAGTAGACTTTGCAGGTCCACCAGGTTGACTCGCGGAATGCACACGAAGATGAGATCTATACATAAAATGAGTCACAATCGGCTCGGTCAAATCTGGAAAATCAGATCAAACCGCGAACAGATCGCAAAAAGTCATTTCTTGGACCACAAATGGACCGTAACAGTGCGAAAATTAACATCCAACGTAAGCTTTGATAAGCATAAATGTATTATTTGTCAAATTCGTACCTCTGTTGACGCAATATTTGATTAAACTCAACACAGAAATGCAGTAAGAATGTCAACTATTTGGCAACGCCCCGCTTCGACCATGACAACGACGAGTGTGCGACCCGTTGAACGGTAATTTTCATTTGTATACGACTAATCTGGCAGCTTAGTTCTGCATGTAAGCCCGTGTATGCTGCATTAATAATGTTTGGAACTGTCTCTTCGTTGTACAATGCACATGTCCTGGATTAAATACAGTACTGTGTATTTACTGATCCCAACATGTGAAGATATAGAGACCAAGTCACATAAGAGATTTGTCGCTAAGCGAGCATTCTTAGATTAGAACATGACAAGATGCCAAACTTACATGTACCTGAACATTTTCCTTCTTAGGGCACCCAGCGGTTTTGTAATTTTTGTAAAGTTGACTTGTTCATTCGAAAATGTCACCACTTAGCATACCATAACATGAGCTATTTTAGTCATATTCTGATTAGCAGGTAGGCCCTACATATAAAGATGTCCTCGAAAAATTATGTACCGTTTAGTTACTTTTATAAAGGTGTTTGTAAGAAAGTATTAGTTAAAATTCTTCGAAAGAGGGGCGGGTGTGGTTATCTGAAACTGAAAATAATTAGCAACACTTTAAAAATAATAAAAATAAAAGGGATGGATACCAGAAAAATTGCGGTTTTAGTCTACATGTCAAAGTTCTGGAGGTGCAGTCAATATATGGATTTTTGAATATTCATGAAATACATGTCCGCGTTCACGGAAAATATAGATCGGTAATTAAGGACGGCTAGTAATGATTTATATATAGGATCCCAAACTAATTATGTTGGGATATAACCTTTTATAAAACGAGTTTGATAACTGTGTTTATACCCTTTTTTAAAAATATTAAAATCCTAAAAAAAGAAGCGGAAAATGCATGCAAAATGGATATATTTACGGCGTCGGCCGAGACGATTCACAACCGTATGCGACAGTATAGAGCACTCTGGCTGGCGACGAAAAATATAGTCCCACAATTTGCTTCTTTGTTTTTGTATCTATTTTCGTCAATGCAAAGGAGTTGGACAAAAATTTGCAATATCTAGTGTTGGTGTCATGCGCGGCTTTTCGAAAATAGCATTAATCCGCGCGGTCATTGTTGGTGTGATGTCAAGTATCCCGGGAAGCACGCACCTATCCATCATTAGTGGATATAAGGAAATATGCAATAGCTCTTTTAATGATACAATATCTACAATTTTGCCAAAATGAAAAGACACATTTAAAATGGAAGATGTCTTTAATTCCTCTTGTGTTGTGGTAAGGAAATCAATATTATATTTTTTAATCGCAGTATTTTTTAGCTCGTTTTCCTTGTTAAAATGTGATTATGTGATCGAGTGGATTTCAAATTCGTCCCAATTATATATTTGCAAAATAATTTATTAACCTCGTCCATTAAAGTTGGTTCAACCTCGCTTATGATCAGCTCGAATAAACTCATTAGAGATTATCTATCCCCCTCTCTACCTCCCACTCACTCTCTCTTCCCTCTACTCTCGCTCCCTTCCCTCCCCCTCTCTCTCTCTCTCCCTCTCTATCTCTCTCTTTCTATATATATATACTAGAAGGTGACCCGACTTCGTCCGGGCTTTGACCTTGAATTGTCCATTTTGAAGGTGAAGGTCAGGTGGGGTCACGATTTGACCCGCCCAAAACAATGCCCGGACAAGAGTACCCGTCGGAATCCATCCGGTTTTACCAGATTTGATCTTGAATTGATCATTTTGAAGGTCGAGGTCAGGTCGGGGTCACGACTCGACCCGTCCAAAATACTCAGTGGGCAAAAGTAACCCTATATATCGACTTTTGTGGAAATCCCATCAAAATTCGCGATTTGACCTTGAATGGACCCAATTTCAAGGCCAAGGTCGCGTCGCACAGGCAAATGAATAGGCTTATGAGACTCCCCATACGAAAGTATCCCTAGACACTAATTTTCATCGAAATCCCGTGATATTCGGGCGTTTGACCTTGAAATGACCCGATTTCAAGATCAAGGTCACGTCGTACGGGCAATTTAATAGGATTATGCCACTCTCCGACCGAAGGTACCCCCACATACCAAGTTTCATCGAAATCCCGTGATATTCGGGCGTTTGACCTTGAATGACCCGATTTCAAGGTCAAGGTCACGCCGCACGGGAAAATTAATAGGTTTATGCCACTCCCCGGCCGAAGGTTAACCCCACATACAAAGTTTCGTCGAAATCCCGTGATATTCGGGCGTTTTACCTTGAAATTACCCGATTTCAAGGTCACGTCGCAGGGGCAAATTAATAGGTCATTGTCACTCCCCGGCCGAAAATACCCCCACATACCAAGATTCATCGAAATCGGCTCGGTCGTTTTCGAGTCCATCGATTACAGACACACAGACACACAGATCTTCCAAAATATATAATAGACTAGAAGGTGACCCGACTTCGTCCGGGCTTTGACCTTGAATTGTCCATTTTGAAGGTCAAGGTCAAGTGGGGTCACGATTTCACCCGTCCAAAAACACTGCCAGGACAAAAGTACCCGATAAAAGTACCCGTCGAAATCCATCCGGATTTGACCTTGAATTGATCACTTTGAAGGTCAAGGTCAGGTCGGGGTCACGATTTGACCCGTCCAAAACACTCAGTGGACAAAAGTAACCCTACGTATAAAATTTCATCGAAATCCCATCAAAATTGGCGATTTGACCTTGAATTGACCCGATTTCAAGGTCAAGGTCACGTCGCACGGGCAAATGAATATGCTTATGAGACTCCCCATACGAAAGTACCCCCACATACCAAGTTTCATCGAAATCCCGTGATATTCGGCCGTTTGACCTTGAAATGACCCGATTTCAAGGTCAAGGTCGCGTAGCACGGGCAAATTAATAGGCCCATTTCACTCCCCGGCCGAAAACACCCCCACATACCAAGTTTCATCGAAATCGGCTCGGCCGTTTTCGAGTCCATCGATTACAGACACACAGACACACAGATCTTCCAAAATATATAATAGACTAGAAGGTGACCCGACTTCGTCCGGACTTTGACCATGAATTGACCATTTTGAAGGTCAAGGTCTGGTGGGGTAACGATTTGACCCGTCCAAAACACTTCCCGGACAAAAGTACCCGTCGAAATCCATCCGGTTTTACCCGATTTGACCTCGAATTGATCATTTTGAAGGTCAATGTCAGGTTGGGGTCACGACTCGACCCGTCCAATATACTCAGTGGACAAAAGTAACCATACGTATAAAATTTCGTCGAAATCCCTTCAAAATTCGCGATTTGACCTTGAATTGACCCGATTTCAAGGTCAAGGTCACGTCGCACGGGCAAATTAATAGGCCTATGCCACTTCCCGGCCAAAATCACCCCCACATACAAAGTTTCATCGAAATCCCGTGATATTCGGGCGTTTGACCTTGAAATTACCCGATTTCAAGGTCAAGGTCACGTCGCACAGGCAAATTAATAGGTTTGTGCCACTCACCGGCCGAAGGTACCCCCACATACCAAGTTTCATCGAAATCCCGTGATATTCGGGCGTTTGACCTTGAAATTACCCGATTTCAAGGTCAAGGTCACGACGCACGGGCAAATTAATAGGCCCATGTCACTCCCCGGCCGATAATATCCCCACATACCAAGTTTCATCGAAATCAGGTCGGCCGTTTTCGAGTCCATCAATTACAGACACACACACACACAGACAGATCTTCCAAAATATATAATAGACTAGAAGGTGACCCGACTTCGTCCGGGCTTTGACCTTGAATTGTCCATTTTGAAGGTCAAAGTCAAGTGGGGTCACGATTTGATCCGTCCAAAACACTGCCAGGACAAAAGTACCCGACAAAAGTACCCGTCGAAATCCATCCGGTTTGACCCGATTTGACCTTGAATTGATCACTTTGAAGGTCAAGGTCAGGTCGGGATCACGATTTGACCCGTCCAAAACACTCAGTGGACAAAAGTAACCCTACGTATAAAATTTCGTCGAAATCCCATCAAAATTGGCGATTTGACCTTGAATTGACCCGATTTCAAGGTCAAGGTCACGTCGCACGGGCAAATGCATATGCTTATGAGACTCCCCATACGAAAGTACCCCCACATACCAAGTTTCATCGAAATCCCGTGATATTCGGCCGTTTGACCTTGAAATGACCCGTCAAGGTCGCGTAGCAGGGGCAAATTAATAGGCACATGTCACTCCCCGGCCGAAAGTACCCCACATACCAAGTTTCATCGAAATCGGCTCGGCCGTTTTCGAGTCCGTCGATTACAGACACACAGATCTTCCAAAATATATAATAGACTAGAAGGTGACCCGACTTCGTCCGGGCTTTGACCTTGAATTGACCATTTTGAAGGTCAAGGTCAGATGGGGTAACGATTTGACCCGTCCAAAACACTGCCCGGACAAAAGTACCCGACAAAAGTACCCGTCGAAATCCATCCGGTTCTACCCGATTTGACCTCGAATTGATCATTTTGAAGGTCAATGTCAGGTCGGGGTCACGACTCGACCCGTCCAATACACTCAGTGGACAAAAGTAACCATACATATCAAATTTCGTCGAAATATCATCAAAATTGACCCGATTTCAAGGTCAAGATCACATCGCACGGGCAAATTAATAGGCCTATGCCACTTCCCGGCCAAAATTACCCCCACATACCAAGTTTCATCGAAATCCCGTGATATTCGGGCGTTTGACCTTGAAATGACCCGATTTCAAGGTTAAAGTCACGTCGCACGGGCAAATTAATAGGTTTGTGCCACTCCCCGGCCGAAGGTACCCCACACATACCAAGTTTCATCGAAATCCCGTGATATTCGGGCGTTTGACCTTGAAATTACCCGATTTCAAGGTCAAGGTCACGACTCACGGGCAAATTAATAGGCCCATGTCACTCCCCGGCCGAAAATACCCCCACATACCAAGTTTCATCGAAATCAGGTCAGCCGTTTTCAAGTCCATCAATTACAGACACACAGACACACACAGACACACCCTCAGACAGATCTTCCAAAATATATAATAGACTAGCCGATGAGCCCGACGTTGTCCGGGCTATTCAAAAAATCAAATTTCAAGTCGATAGCTATTCAAAAACCAAATTTCAAGTCGATAGCTACACCCGTTTCCGAGATCTCGTCTGCGCATGCGCGAAGCGGGCGCCGCACGGGCTCGGCGACTTCTCGGACACAAATACCCATAAGTATCAAATTACGTTGAATTCTATGGAAAGCCGAGGAGGACATGTTGGTTGCTAATTGCTAGATATACGACGCGGTATTTTGAAGGTGTTTCAAACTAGGAGATAGAAGTATTCTGCCTTTCAAATGGTGATGAATTATAGTAGTTTATTCAAATTTTATGGCATAAATTGTTATTAAAACCGTATATACTATAAAAAATTAATGACTCGAAAATTAAGTGGGCCTATAAACAAAGTCACAATTGCATTTAGGCTCATCTCATACTCGTCCATTCAGCGATATTCTACTGCGCAGTTTGTTATAGCCTCCAGTATTTATTGAGCGTTATACCCCCAACTGTTATAATTCGCCTTTAGCAGGCGTACTCTTGCCTCAGATTATTGAGATATTAGGTCACACATAATCACATTAAATCGCATCGTAACATAGCAATTGTGTGGGCTCCTTGGCGTGAATATGTAATGAGAAATAAGGTCATACGTAATGACATTAAACTCAAGAAAACCCTCGAAAACAAAACAAAATCACATTTAATGTTTTACGTTATTTCCTTCATAAAAAGAATCTTCGTGATAATGAACCCTCTCGTTACTTTAGAATATAGAATTAACCTTAAAATAAAAAAAATCTTTGGAACACAGAACCTTCGGAATAACGAACCTTCGGATTGGTGAACCTTCGGAATAGCGAACATTCAGAGAAATTTCGGAATAGTGGACCTTCGGGATAGTGAACCTTCGGAATAGAGACATGCCCCCCAATATTCATATTATATGCCCAGAGTTCAAAGGTATGGACCCATAAAATTCTAAACTTGGCCCTTAAAATATTGAACTCCAAATTGGAGCACACACAGAACACCACTTAAGTCAACTGAACCTATGTCATGTCCCAATGCGGGAGGGTCCATATATACCACAACATTCATAGTATATGCCAAGAATTCAAAGGTATGGGCCCACGTAATGACATAAAATCTCAAGAAAACCAGCGAAAACAAAACAAAATCACATTTAATGTTCTAAGTTAAGTTATTTCCTCCTGTATCTGTATCGGTGTGCGCGCATGATCAGTTCGGATGTGAGCGCACACTCCATATAAAGAATCTTTGTGAAAATGAACCCTCTCAAATTAGTCTCAATACTTTAAAATATAGAATTAACCTAAAAATAACAAAAACCTTCGGAATAGAGAACCTTCGGAATAGCGGACCTTCGGGGTAGCAAACCTTCATAATAGAAGCATGTCCCCACAATTACACCGGTGACGTAAACACATGTGCCAATCTTAGTTGTACTCTCGTAATTATCGGTACGATGAAACGGTGACGGAATCTGACGAGGTTTGCCGAATGTACAATCACCCAGTGAATTATCGATCGACCATGCGATATCAAAAAACCAAAAGCTAGAAACACCACACTACGGTGGCGTAATAAGACATGTTGGCGCTAAGAAAATACCGAGGCATTGTGAGTCGGCTGCTTGTTAGGCGTACAGACATACGGAAGGAAAGTTGGAAAGGCAATTTAAATCATGTAATGTGTGGTGCACAGATAGAGAAATTAAACCTGTACAGTATAGTAATATACGATTCGACATTACTTTATTTCCTCAGCTGGCTCCAAATAAAAGAGTCTTAATCTCGTAGCCTTGAGGTGACTCATATGCGTATTCATGTCTATAGCGAGCATGACATTCATTAGAAAACGACTTCTCGTGAGCACAAGATAATGAAATTCCAATTGCTGGTCGCACAATCGTCATTGTCATAGTTGACTACTCGGCGTTGTCAAATGAGTGCGATGATACCCCCGCAAATATGGACACAGCGCCATCAATCACAGAACTGAGGTGAACATCAGTTGTGAAAATTACCCAAAGACGTATGGCTATGTTATTATTTGGTTTCCACTCAATTTTATAGGACAATATATATATTTTCTCAACTCTAAAGACGAATTTCACACAGTGGTGTGTGTAAAACCAAAACACCCGACCTATTTATGTCAAAGATTATGTATTGATGTGCTAACTGTCTAGTGCTGAACTCTTTACAGATTATCGAATCGAAGATCGCCGTACCTAATATAAATATAATATATGGTACATTCCTGTCCGTATTTCTGGAATTATTCATTTCTTAATGTTTTTTTTTCGTGTTTATCGCATCAGCCTGGTCGCAGAATCGTTAAATTGCCGCAGCACCATGGTTGTCAAGCCGCAGAATCGTGGAATTGGTCGTAGAATCGTCGAAACGATTGTGCCGTATGACCATCGTACGTCTTGACGACAATTACTATTTACGCGCTGATTATGTTTGGCATATGAACAAAACTATATATATTTCAATATTCCTTCTGCTGAAGGCGATTTGAACAAATATGAATATTTCTGCAACGAACGCCACCCGTGCCTTTAACTAATATGTTAAACACAAACCAGCAAGTCCATTAATCATGGAACAGCTATAGTGTACACCGTGGTTAAACTTTCCCCGACTCGAATATAAACAAAACTTAGGGATAGTGGGTATCAGGTAACATAACAAAGAAAGAAATCATAACAAAATGTAACAAAATAAAAGAAAAAGATATCTGTATATATGCACTAACATATAGCAGTCATTATATGTACTCACGTCACTTATATCATCCATCCATTCATATATAGTAGTTTGCTGCCAAATACTATTCTCATTCATGGATATCTCATATATATTTTGAAGACCTCTGTCTGTCTGTTTGTCTGTCTGTCATTTATACAAATCTGCGATTCCCGACCGATCGGGACGAAACTTGGTACGTGTGTGTAGTTTGACCAGGCGGTGGACGTTGTCGTATTGGCGAGCCCGCGTGGCGCCCGCTTCGCGCATGCGCAGACGAGATCTCGGAAACGGGTGGAGCTATCGACTTGAAATTTGGTATGTGAATGTATCTTGCCCCGGATACGAATTTTATTTGATCGCCGAGCCCGTGCGACGCCAGCTTCGTGCATGCGCAGACCAGATCTCGGAAACGGGTGGAGCTATCGACTTGAAATTTGTTTTTTTAATAGCCCGGACAACGTCGGGCTCATCGGCTAGTCTAATATATATTTGAGGAAAGTTTGTGTGTCTGAGGGTGTGTGTGTGTGTGTGTCTGTGTGGCCGCGATGGACTCTAAAACGGCTAAACCGATTTCGACGAAACTTGGTACGGGCACGTAGTATCACCCGATGACCAACATAGGCCCATCCATTTGTTCGTGCGGCGTTACCCTCAAAACTCATATATCCGGATCCGCAATGCTAATTTGCCTTACAAACAACGCTCTTTATATTTCCCATATTCGGGTTGGTTAATCTAATAACGCTCTTTATCTGTATATGAGGCTGGCGAAGGTTTTGTTGTTCGACGCAACGCTTCGACTTCAGACATTATTTTTGTTAATTCAGACTGTTGACTGTTTTATAGTTTGTGAATTCAGACTGTTGACTGTTTTATAGTTTACAATCTTAGTGCGAAGTCCTGTAGAGTTACGCTTCTCTGCCTTTTGGCTAAGATCAAAGTGTAGTATCTGTTCTTCTCAGATCAGCGCCTGATACGTCCCCACAGGGGACTTCGAGGTTGGTTTGAGGAGAATGGTGGACGGAAGAATCACCTTATGCAATCTAATCTAATAACGCTCTTTATCTGTATATGAGGCTGGCGAAGGTTTTGTTGTTCGACGCAACGCTTCGACTTCAGACATTATTTTTGTTAATTCAGACTGTTGACTGTTTTATAGTTTACAATCTTATTGCGAAGTCCTGTAGAGTTACGCTTCTCTGCCTTTTGGCTAAGATCAAAATGTAGTATCTGTTCTTCTCAGACCAGCGCCTGAGGTTGGTTTGAGGAGAATGGTGGACGGAAGAATCACCTTCTAAACATCATTGTCCACAGGCCGAAATTTAGGTTAAAGCCGCGTAACAGACGTTTGCTTTATTTACATTGAAATTGCTTAACTCGATTCTTTTGAAGCTTCATCCTTAATTAGCGTGTGTATATGAGGCATTCAACCTCTCTCTCGGGACGGGTAGTTTGATGCGCTGATCAATTTCGTCACACTTATTTATTTTATATAAAAAAATGATTGATCCTGTATCTCGGTATCCGCTGGGCCGATTTCCACCATTTTCGGGGTGTTGGTGTAAAATACAACACAACGACTATACCCCATCAGGACAGGTACCCAGCTAGTCTCATATATATTTTGAAGACCTCTGTCTGTCTGTTTGTCTGTCTGTCAATTATACAAATCTACGATTCTCGACCGATCGGGACGAAACTTGGTACGTGTGTGTAGTTTGACCAGGCGGTCGTCGTTGTCGTATTGGCGAGCCCGTGCGACGCACGTGCAGCGCATGCGCAGACGAGATCTCGGAAACGGGTGGAGCTATCGACTTGAAATTTGATATGTGAATGTATCTTGCCACGGATACGAAGTTTATCGGGTCGCCGAGTCCGTGCGACGCCAGCTTCGCGCATGCGCAGACCAGATCTCGGAAACGGGTGGGGCTATCGACTTGAAATTTGGTTTTTTAATAGCCCGGACAACGTCGGGCTCATCGGCTAGTCTATACTATATATTTTGAGAACTCCGTATATGTGTACTTCATAGAATCCAAAACGCGTGTAAAGATTGAGCTCAAACTTCCTATGTAAGTGTCAAATCCCACCGACACGACCGTGGTCGCGGTTTAGAGAAGCTCAGAGCACCCGTTCTCCAATCTCAAATCACCGCAAAGGCACGGCGGGGGTTAATCAAGTGATTATTTAATGAGCGTTTGTTTTTGACGCATCTCTATAAAGAGCGTCTGTTTCCCATTCAACGTTATTCGCATCTGCAGAGTTATACGGGAACGCAAACGTTATCGCTCGAAATTTATTCCCTGCGAGCACGGGTGGCGCGCTTTGTTTTTACAGTATATACCGAAATCATCCCAGATAATCACGAATATAGCATCAGATTTCTCCCCAGATATACCGTTATAAAGCTACTGGAATCTGCCAATCTACGGGAAATTCCAGGGAATGCCGATTGAGCTCAAACTTGCTACCTACGGGAAGTGTCATATATATGTGTGTGTCCTTTATAGACTCTAACCGATTGAGCTCAAACTTGCTAAATAAGAAAATAGCCCCCAAGCCGTAAATATCAACAACAACGATATTGCTACCTACGGGGAGCAACGTTATTAGCATCTGCAGAATTATGCAGAGAGAAAGTGCTTTCCTATTTTTAGAACGCAACACATGTTTACGTCGCGTTGGTGATTGAGGTTCACAACGGGGTTAATTGACTGTCCGCTCTTTGCGACGATGAGGTTCACGGCGGGGACTATTGACCAACACTCACAATTTCGTCTTTTGAATCAGATACCAACACCTCGACCGATCGGGACGAAACTTGGTACGTGAGTGTAGTTTGACCAGGTGGTCGTCGCTGTCGTATTGGCGAGCCCGTGCGACGCCCATGCAGCCTAGGCCTATTAATTTGCCAGTGCGACGTGATCTTGACCTTGAAATCGGGTAATTTCAAGGTCAAACGCCCGAATATCACGGGATTTCGATGAAACTTGGTATGTGAGGGTATTTTCGGCCGGGGATTGGCATATGCCTATTAATTTGCCCGTGTGACGTGACCTTGACCTTGAAATCGGGTCATTTCCAGGTCAAACGCCCGAATATCACGGGATTTCGATGAAACTTGGTGTCTAGGGATACTTTCGTATGGGGAGTCTCATAAGCCTATTCATTTGCCCGTGCGACGTGACCTTGACCTTGAAATCGGGTCAATACAAGGTCAAATCGCGAATTTTGATGGGATTTTCACGACATTTGATACATAGGTTTACTTTTGTCCACTGAGTGTTTTCGTGACCCCGACCTGACCTTGACCTTCAAAATGATCAATTCAAGGTCAAATCGGGTAAAACAGGATGGATTTCGACTGGTACTTTTGTCGGGTACTTTTGTCCGGGCAGTATTTTGGACGGGTCAAATCGTTACCCCAACTGACCTTGACCTTCAAAATGGTCAATTCAAGGTCAAAGCCCGGACGAAGTCTGGTCACCTTCTAGTTATATATATATACTGGGTATAAATTATTAAAATTTGATTGGGATTAAATACGTTTAAACTAACATTAAATTTTATAGATTATTGACCCATACATCGATATGATTTCGCATACTCGTGCAATTATGTCCTACAATTAATAGATTAGGGGAGGTTCAAATGAACTCACCGATACTTGCTTTCATTGTGGAATTGTGTGGGAATTCGATTGCTCATTTGTTGCATTTGAAGAAGATGTCTTCAACACGAATAGGTCCCATTTCGATTGTGTTTATTTCAATAACCATTATAAATGGCAATCTAGAACAATATACAACAGATGTGCTGGGCACCTATGCCTGGATACCAAGTGCGACTATACATACACAGCACATGCATGCAACGGCCAATCGCCGGGTTAACCAAAATGATATCTAGTATGTAATAACATGCCATAAAACAGTTATTGTATATAAATGTATATAAACATATTAATGTGTATATACTATATATAGACGTATACTATATATGGTATATAATTTGACCTATCAAGCGAGGTAATGTCTATACATATATCTGCTTTAACCACAACCGTGTACATAATACTATACCTGTACTTTCATTCGGGCAAAAAATAGAATCATTGGATATAAACCTCATTCGATAACTTTTAACTACTGACACGCTTTATAAGGTTTCTGAATATCGATAATGCGCTTTTGACTTGGACCTTGGGATTATCAAATCAAATGGGCAAGTTTTGTAACATTGGGGTGCGTTCAACAGTAACTGGCAAACCAAAACTCGTAACCACAGTCACACGTCGGGGGATAACTCGGGGTCAGGGGTGTGGCGGCATTGATGGTGTTTCCAATTTAGGCAAATGTGTTTCAAATACAATGGGCATGCACAGTATAATAAATAAAGAGGTATGGGATTTTACAGTAAGCTGAAGGATGTTATACCATGATCATGATTAATAACACATTTAGGATAATCACCGGTTCTTCGACGTCTGAACAGTCTGAACTATCTCTCTGTATTTTGTTCCTCAATTGTACAAACATGTCTATATTTCGAAAGGATGTACATACCATGCATTATAGGCTATATAATAATATAATATGTGCGGCCATACGCATATAAACTTGTATATGCATATTGTTCTGCATTGGAGGTAAATAAATTTTAAAAAATACTCTCGATGGCGAAATCATTTGCGTTAGTTTATCGCCGATTGTTGCGTCCCGAATCATGATGTAAATATTTACAATTAAGCGCAGTTCAGACGGTGATATCTTTTGGAGTGGTATATACGGCCGATTTATTTGTGATTTTCGGCGATGTTAGCAGAATGCTACAGTCCCACAGTTGGCATAGTGCATGGGTAGTAACTTGTTAGTTTCACGTACCCGAACAAGTCCACAATACGTCCTTAACGGTCATTGTGAAAATAAGTTGTTAATCGCCACTATATAGGTATAGTCACAGGCCCCTGGGTGGGGAAATGGCAGATATACCAATATATACTATAACAGTCACTGGTATAAAAATGTTCCAGGAGATGAGGGACCCTGAAGGCTGACAAATTAAATAAGTCGCTCTTCAAAAGCTTTCGACCTACTGACACTGGAAACGACTTACAGACCACAATCAACAGGTCCCAAGCACAAGGAGGTTCTACATTTGACTGGTTCGATATGACACATAGTCGCCCCGGTCGACTTATTAATTCTTGTACTTCGGACACGGAACTCGGGGGCAATAATGTAAATCAGGAAACGTGCACACAGAGTGAACAGCACAGCGTTGATGTCGTGAAAAGTGGAACTCAGGGGCCTAAGACAAATGTGACTAATTTAACTTCACATCGGCTAACGAGAGCACAGAGACGTCGATATTGGAGAAAGGTCTAACGTTCATCCCCACGAATAAGTCAGCTGATAAATCGAAGTTACTTGCTGATTTAAATGAGTGGGAGCGACGAATGAGACTTACAGAATATTATTTTGGCAGAACAGATGATCCGCGCCCGGATGCGGAATTGCCGGAACAAAAGTTCAAACTGAAGAAACCTAGCACTTTCACACCTAACCCTGGACGTGATTTAGCACTTGATAGCTATATTCTGCAAGTTAAAATGAGATCATGACGGGGGTGAATAAAGTGGATAAGAGGAACATCAGCGATGCTGAAAGGAAAGCTATGACATATCTTCTTAACAACGAGTCAATAATAATTAGACCAGCCGACAAAGGACCGGCGATAGTTGTGGTAGACAAAAGCAGATTACATCCAAAGGCTATATGATGAAGTACGAGGAAACGATATATATACGGAAATAGATGGTGACCGGACAGACGAATCGACCAAGAATGTGAAACGGTTACTTAACAGAATGTCGCGGGAAGGAAATATTTCTAGTGAATTGAAAGCATATATGAATCCGAGATATCCGGTGGCTGGTAAACTTAAAGAAAACCCGAAATTACACAAGGAGAACGTACCGTATAGGACAATAGTTAGTGGTATCAGTACTCCAGCGGAGCGGATTGCGGAGGTAATGGAGTACGAACTGGAGCAAGTTGTAGTAGAGTCACCCACCTACATAAAGGGTGCCACCCCGAGGGGGTGAAAATGGGGTACGGACCATTTTCGAGAACGGTGAGGATTTCGACCGATTTGACGGCATGGGTGGGTGGCCCGCCCCAAATTTTTCCACCTAGAAACACCCCACCCCCACCCATCACCCCGGGGGTGCCACCCCGATGGTGAAATGGGGTAAGGACCATTTTCGAGAACGGTAAGGATTTCGACCGATTTGACGGCATGGGTGGGTGGCCCGCCCCAAATACCACCTAGAAACACCCGACCCCCACCCATACTGACTTCCTAAATAAAATAAAGATGTCGCGAACGTACCGGAAAATGCTGAGCTGTTTTGTTTTGATATAGTAAAATTATATCCGTTGGTTCCCCGCAAGGAGGGTATGGAGGCTTGCAAGGAAGCACTGGAGTCAAGAAATAATCCACTAATCGAAACAAAGTATGCGATGGAAATGATAGACCTAGTGTTGGAAAACAATAACTTCAATCTTGCTGAGAAATCATTTCTGCAAAAGGATGGAGTTGCCATATAGGATCGCGACTTGGGAGAAATTACGCATGTACATTTATGAGGAAATGGGACGAATCACTCTTACAGTATAATCAGGCGCCGACATTCTACAAAATGTATATAGATGACGGATTTGGTGTGTGGACTCATGGTATTGAACAACTGGACAATTTCATTGCCCACGCTAATTCAATACATCCCAAGATTAAAGTTGAACTTCGATATGCAGATGATAAAATTGAATTTCTGGACACAGTGGTAAATTTGTCGGATGGGAAATTGTATACGGATTTGTATAGAAAACCGACAGATAAGATGCCGTATCTGGACAGGGCTTCTAGTCATCCCGCTCATATACAAAGAGATCGGCGGTGTATGGTCTAGGTATTCGCATAAGGAGAATTTGTGAAAAACAGACAGATTATTTGCGATATCGCCGTGAAACATATGAAAACAGATTTTGATATTCCCCGCAATGACTTCGCAGACGTACTTGATCGCTTCGACAAAGAGCGAACTGTAATTCACTCCAATGCCGGAAATATCTGTAACCTATCAGGAAAACTTAGGGAGTTGTTCGCAAACAGATCAAAATGTGACGATTCATGCCAAGGTAATAGCCGTCCTAACAATTCCTCATGCACAGCAGAATGCGTCGAATTCATAAAATGTACCATGGGAACATTCTTTAATGAACTTCGAGAAAGAATGCATGCCTCCACTGACATTAGGGAGGACGATGTCCAGTCTACCCCATCAGAGCTGGTTGATAATCATGACTCCTCCATTAACTCTGCCGATGTAGAGTCTACCGTCGGAAACGAAACAAATGGTCATATAAAACCGTCATCACCACAACGCTCTCCGCCAGAATCACTTCATCTTTCATCACAACAAGGATCCAGGTCACCTCATCGATCCCGATCACCTCGTCGCTCTCGATCTCAATCAGATCGAGGTCATCGTTCTCGCTCTTCACAACGATCGCATGTCATTCCACGGGACAGTGCAGGTTCTCATTTTCCGTTGACATCCTCACCGCAACGCCGTCACCAGTCTGGCAGACATCTCAATTCCTACCAAAGGCACCATAGTCGCTCTATATCATCACGACGATCTCGTTCTGACTCATCGCATCATCAGTCTCGTTCTAGACCATATCGCTCATCAGTCATCACAACAAAATCATCGCTCACGGAGAACACATCACTCAAAGTGCAGGGACTTCTATCCAGACTATGATGGGCGCTCTCGTTACAATGATCAGGGTCTGAACCGCCGAAACAACAACAACAACAACAACAACTACAACAGATATAATCGTGCGAACAGTGATTATCGAAATTTTCGCAAATCCAAGTATAGCTCCAGATTCCCTTTTAAAACTGAACGGTTTATGTTAACAGATATTTCAAACGAATTAACTGCATCCGACATAGAGACATATTTGTACAACAATAGAGTAGAATTCTCAGTCGTTAGAGTATTTACAAGTGAGAACGATGAACCGTATGCCAGGATTAACATATTTCATGAGCATTCTGAGTTTGTGCTTGACAGAGACTTCTGGCCAGAAGGTGCCTCTTGTATAAAGTTGGAATCGGCAAGTCGTGCAAACTCTCGAGAACATCTGAATGGTAGCATTCGTTCGATCTGGGACTAAGTAGCTTCCAGAATACACAGTTAGATCTGTATTCGATATAACTGTTCAGAAATGTCATTCCACTATATGTATTGCTTTATATGTATAATCATGCTTACATTTATGCCGTGGAATGCCACAGGCATATATTCATCCTCCTTTTATCTGTCAACAAAACTAGAAAGGCAGGTGGTCGATATCTGCGGATTATCTGAACATTGGCTAAGGGAATCTAATGCAACATTCATGAACTATTTATCTTCACATTATAAGTCATACACTGTGTGTGACTCAACGCCGACTCCCCAAGATAAACGAGGTCGGCCAAAAGCGGGAGTCTCAATCATGTGGCACAAAAAATGAGATCAAAATGTCTCCATCATAGATACTTCAGATGATAGAATAATCGGAATCCAACTCTGTGTTAATAAACACACTTTTTATTATATATTCCAAGTCCACCTCCCATCAAGTAACCATTCCGATGAACTATTTTCTTATTATATGCAGAAAGTCTCTGCCATTTTTGACTACTAAAATTCAATACTCTCTCCATTGTTCTACATGATTTATGCAGACGAACTCATATATGAACTAGAGAGTTCCGGCTGCGGTCTCCGTCTAATTGGCATAAATTGCTCGTCGCCAGTACAGGCTGACGACATGGTTCTTCTTTCCTGTTCAATGCGTGGTCTCACTTTAATGTATAATATATGTCTACAATACATCAGGAAGTGGAGATATATATATAATTCATCCAAAACATTCATCATTGTCTTCAATGAAACGGTCAACGAATTCTCCACAGCAAAGCGAACCTGGAAATTTGGCGACAGCAAAATTGAAGAAGTCTCCTCTGGCTCACACTTGGGAATTCCAATTGAAAAATTTAACTTCAACTCAATGCTTGTAAATAAAGTGTGTACACAACTTAAAGGTACCTATTTCTCATTGTCTAATGCAGGCTTATATCCAGGTGGAATTACTCCATATAGCTGCTTCAAGATTTACAAGTCCATTGTCATGCCTAAGACCTTGTACGGTAGCGAACTAATATGGGGAATGACCACATCAGAACGGGCACATGTAGACAAGGCCCATAGATTGTGTCTCAAACAAATGCAGGGATTCCCACCTCAAACACGTACGTGTATCGCACAGGGTCTTATGTGATGCGATGGACTTGAATCTTTCATTGACAAAAGGAAACTGAGCTTACTTTCGACATTATGCAGAATGAGTACAATTAAAACCGCTAAAACTGTCTTTCTGATGCGTTTATATAATCACCTGTCGGGAATATATGTCAATCCAAGGTCATTTATATCGGATATACTTGTAATTTTACATAAATATAACTTGTATGCACACCTTGAACACCTTATGCAACATGGTGTCTTCGTTTCAAAATCGTCTTGGAGAAATGCCGTTAACGCAGAAATACACACAAAAGATGAATGCGAATGGCGATCATCTATTGAATCAGACAGTGACTTAGCACAGTTTGGTCTAACTCAAACAAAACTCAGCCCATCACTTCTCTGGCGCTCATGTAGTCACTATCCACAGGAAAAATTTACATTCCTTATGATCGCAAGATTACTTGCGCATACCGCATATAAGGATATCGGTCACTGTCTGTTATGCAATAGAGATTACCATTGCATTATTATTATTATAATTGATTGTTCACACATACATGTATCTAACTTAAGGAACGAGATCTGTTACGATATCCTTAACACATTCCAGATAGAATCATTCATTTTTCTCGATTCCTTGAATAACTCACAGCTATAACTGGCCATTTTCTTGGGAAACATGCCGGCAAAATTAATAGAAATTGGAAACTGCTCCAGTCACTTTGCTGTACATTTTTTCACCAAGGCTAGCCTTAGTTTGTGGTACTATTATAAAATTAAATTGAACGATGTGAATGCCCAATAGCCTTATACGCATGCTATATTATCCGACAAGGCGTCGTGATCTGCATCTTATAATGTATATATGTTCGGCTGTATGGGTCTATCATACTGATTCACTCTCTGTATCTCATGCAGTGAGTCTGTTTCTATTTATGTCTGAACGTCTGTATTGTGAGTATGAGTGCCTGAATGTGTGGCTGTCTTTGTGTCTGTATGCTTGTCAGTCGCATCGTCTGTGTGTATCCGGTGGTATGCATACCTACAGGAGCGACTGCATGCGCGCCTATATGACTGATCCTTCTGATATCTCCATCGATGGCACACCCATCTATCTCTATCTCTTTCTCTATCTATCTCTCTCTCTCTCTCTCTCTCTCTCTCTCTCTCTCTCTCTCTCTCTCTCTCTCTCTCTCTCTCTCTCTCTCTATATATATATATATATATATATATATATAGGTGTAGTGCTGGAACGGACTGATGTATAGATGGTAAGAGGTAGGTTTTTCTCACCTTCTATATAAACTGTAAACATATATGTGCCCACTAATGACCCTCATTCACCCTATACGCTTTATCACCCCCCCCCCCATTTTAACTACATCATTGGATGTAAACCCGTGCCCACCAAACAAACTTAACCCCATAGAGACAAATGACGTCTTATCACCCCCCCACATCAACTGCATGCGTAGATTCGATAAACCCGTGCCCGCCAAACGATCATAATCCCACTGTGTAAACATATATGTTCCTACTAACATCCCCATACCAGTTATGTGTTCAGCTATAATAACATTATAGAGACCAGTCACACAGTATCACCCTCCCATCTTAACTGCATGCTCGTAAATAAACCCGTGCCCGCCATTATGTAAACATATATGTGCCTACTAATAACCCCCATTCACCCTATACGCTATATCACCCCCCCCCCCCATTTTAACTACATCATTGGATGTAAACCCGTGCCCACCAAACAAACTTAACCCCATTATGTATACATATATGTTCCTACTAATAATCCCATTCGCGCCATCCATGAACGTACATAAATTATGTACAATCCCCCCAACAGAAATACAAATGTGCGCCACTATTTATTTATATACACAAACACGCATTATTACCCATCCCGCCCCCTCCATCGTGCGTATACTCACACCATGCCATCCAAGTAATCTGAAATATATGGAAACGTCTGCCAATTAAATTAAATTCATCCCCCAAAATATATAGACATGTGTATATCCATTTCGTCCCAAATAAGATTGTAGATACCCACACCAACATAACAACATGTCTATAAACCCATTCATGTACCTGAACCGAACCCTAAATGTATTTATGTAACAAGTAATATACCCATTCCTTTCCAGATAAATTCCAAATATCTAAAATGATCCGAGCTCAAATTTGCTCAATACTCTTTTGATTTTCTAAAAATCGGTTCACACTCTGACGAGACTTTACCGAATTAATATAGGTTTATCACTTGATAAAACTATATCAAATTAGTCGAAACGTCGCCACCAACACTTCATCAAATCTGACCCTCAATGATGTATGTGTGAATATCACGAATGTTAACTCTGATATGCGATGTCAGGTGTATTGCGCTGGAACGGACTGATGTATAGCTGGTAAGAGGTAGGTTTTTCTCACCTACTATATAAACTGGAAGACAGACAACGACAAAGGAAAAAACAGTAGGCACCACATCTAAAAGCAGGGTAACTAACATGGTTTGTAATTTCCGAAAAGTTTTTTCCTAATGCGACACTTCATTTTCAGGAAATAAATATCTCATTTAGTTTAGATTCTAGGGATCAGGAAGTTCTGCGTGCCATTAACAGCCAAGCTCGTCAGACACAGAACCTCAAGGTCATACAGGCAATACCCCCCCCCCCCCCCGCGACTTTCACGTGGAGAATGACAACATCCACTGGACATCACAGACGGCGGCGACAATCTACCACGGCTGGACTAACATCTTTAAAGGTCATTTAAACTAATTCATCAGAAGGGCATCAGCCATGCGGAAAGAGTCGGTCTCGGCACCGAGATAGTCAATCTTGTACCCGACCTTTCCTGAGCGCTGGTGAGAAATCAATACTTAGGTATGGTCTAACCTTTGTTCCTACCCCACCCGATCTCAAAGAAACACCACATGTGGTTGAGACGGAGGATGGAACATTAGTTTTACCAGACTCTATGTATGCCATGGAAATGAACGGCGGTCCAGCAAGCATGCAATTTAGGGAAGTAACAGCTATGGCTGATTTCTTTCTCAATTCGACAGGTTTAAAAGATCAATTTAAAGAACCTTCGATGTGGACGCCCACTGATCGCCAGATTGACAACTCAATTCCCGAGGTCGCTGGCTTAGTCAAAACCGACATTACAAATTTACCAAAATTTCACAACGAGGATAACCTCACTAAAGTTGAAAGAACTGCACTAAAAACCCTTCGCAGCAATAAAAAACATTGTAATCAAACCTTGTGACAAAGGCAGCTCGCTCGTCATCACGTCTAAAGAAAATTACATTCTAGAAGCGACGCGCCAATTAAGCAACACTAAATATTACAAACCATTGGATGAGCCAATTTGGAAATCCAATGTTTTAAAATTCAATCTCATTCTCAAAAGCTTGCTGGACCAGGACGTTTTAAAGAAAAAACATGTTCAGTATCTAATTGCAAAACCTGAATCCAATAATAGGACATTTTATTTGCTATCTAAAATACATAAACTTTGAGCTGTTGGACTAATCCATACACACCACCCGGACGCCCCATCATCAGCGACGTGGGCTCGGAGTCGTACCACATTTCGGAGTTATTGATTTCTATTTGAAACCAATTGCTACCCGCCATCCGAGCTATCTAAAAGACACGGAGGACTTCCTCATTAAATTGTCGAAAATTGAAGTTCCATCTTCTGCTTACCTAATTAGTCTCGACGTGGAATCTATGTATACAAATATTGGAATCGATGCCGGATTAAAGTCAATTAAGAATGCATTTGATTTCCACCATGATTCTCATAGACCTGGAGATGAACTACTTCAATTATTAGAACTTTCTCTTAAAGGGAATGACTTTGAATTTAATAGACGATATTATTTACAGGTCTCCGGCTGCAGTATGGGCAAGAAGTTTAGTCATAATTTTGCCTCAATTTTTGTTGCAGAGTGGGAGAAAGTCGCCCTAGCCAAATCTAACAAACAACCATTAGCCTATTATAGATTCTTGGATGACATATTTATCATTTGGACTCATGGTCTGGATGAGTTTAGGGTGTTCTTGAACATCTTGAACAGTCATGATGAATCAATCAAACTCAAAGAATCAATATCGCAAACCAGCATTGATTTCCTTGATTTAACAATATTTAAGGACCCACAATTTACATCATGCAACATTTTAGATACAAAACTTTTTACGAAACCAACGGACTCTCACCAGCTTCTTCATCGTAAATCTTTCCATCCGCCAAAACTTTTCAATGGATTGATTAAATCTCAAATCATTCGATACCACGGGAACTGCACGAACAGTAGCGACCTAAATCAAGCTTGTTCAGTGCTGTTCCAGGCTTTACGACCGCGCGGCTACTCTAGTAGATTACTGCGCCAAGTAAAGTCAGAAACTCTCAGAGAATTGGAATCGTTACGCCATGACCCAACATCGACTGAGCCAACAAGGATACGGCACAACCGGCCGGTGTTGGGTAATGGTTCAGCCTCATTTTGTCACAAAAAACGATGTTACATCAATACAATAGGATATATCAATACTAGTAACACTTTCACCAGCGAACAAACACGCATATCGTATCAAATACATAGCGAACTTAATTGTGATTCTAAAAATGTAATTTACTTAATCACATGCAAAAGATGCCGTATACAATATGTTGGACAAACAAAAACCTCTCTCAAAGTTAAAATGTCTAATCATCTTTCCAGTGTTCGCAAAAACTCGACATGCAAATTTCCGATCATTTCAACTCATCTAATCAAGACATTAAATCCCATCTCAGCTTTCAGCCAATAGAACAGACACCAATTCTAGCCGACGAAGACCAAACCGATTCAATACGCCTAGAACGCGAAAATCATTGGATGGGCGTACTTAAAACATATCTTCCGTTCGGACTTAACATTGACTACAAAGGTGTTTCTCGAAATTTCTTGTGCTTTCCTCTGATCTACAATCGTAGAAATGTTGAAATCGCAAACATTTTCAGAAAAAACTTTGCATTATTAAACACTAAATTGACCGAGCCTCTCGACAAACGGGTTATTATTGCCTACAAGAAAAATCCCAGTTTGAGAGATATGCTCGTTCGATCTAGACTCAGACCTTGATTAACACGCAGTTCAATTAGCTTTTTAGCAATTTCAACATCATTATCCTTTGTTTGTGCTCAACACAATATTTTATGTCAATTT